>CM061232.1:36841474-36859587 GCA_030844895.1 Ambrosia x helenae
CTTACATTTTCTAATTTCATGATTATTAATTAACACCTTATAGATGTCTGCTCGTCGCATGCTCCGTGATGCTAGCCAACGCCCTGTTCGTGCTTCTGGACGACGTTCTGATCGTCGCCTCGCATCTTTAGTCGCGAGCAAATTGCTGCAGTGATCCCAACCTTTGTCAGTGAGATAACCCCAGAATAGTAACAGTGCCAACACAGGAAGTACGACTCAATTTCGGTGCACTTTCAAACACTTTAACTCCTTGCAATCCCACAAGATTCACTGGTGAGGAGGGTGCTACTGGTCCTCCTCCAATGGTTTGAAAGCATGGAGAGTACTTTTGTGAACAGTGAATGTCCCTGATGAACTCCGCGTTCGCTATGCTACCAGTGTCCTTCAAAGGGAGCGTTAACCTGGTGGAATGGCGAAAAACGCAATCGAGGAGCTGATGTTGCTTTATCTTTATCTTGGGCTGAAGTTAAGGACTCATGATCGCCAAATTCTGCCTAGGAACAAGTCAGGAAACTAGAGGAAGAGTTCCATGGACTGAAACAAGACAGTGGTGAGAATCTTGCGTATATACTCGATATCACGACTTAGCATACTGGTTCCACACATGGTCACCCCAGTCTCTCGAGCAATCGAAAAATATATCAAGGGATTACCTGACTGATTCAAGACGTTGTCACTGGAGGCAAAGCCACTACGGTAGAAGAAGCCATCCAACTTGCAGCCACATTAACAGCAAAACACGTAAGGAAAGGAAACTTGGTTAGGAAGGGCACCAAGACACCTACTGAGAAAACCACCAATACTGTTGAACAATCTAAGACTGTTTTAGCAAAGGCCGCCACTACTGCTTCGAACTCTAAGAAACGAATGGGCGATAATCTGAACCATACTGTTGTGGACCCTGTAACTCAGCCTCCTATCAAGAAAGCCTACACGGGAATCCATCCTCAATGCAACATTTGCAAGTATCAATACCCTGCCAGTCTTCCATGTTTCAATGCACTAGATGTGGGAGGTTTGGACACTTTGTCACCACTTGTCGTGTAACAGATTGGAACAGAGTAATCATCAAACAGCTGCCCAAGGGACCACTACAGATTACTAACGGTCGGGCATGTTATCATTGTAGAGACCCTAACCCACTTGCTACCCCAATGTCCCAAATTGAACAATATAAACCTGGTGGCACATGGACAAGCTTTCAATAACAATATCAACGAAGCAGACGATCAGGATGACGTTAATCCCACTGGTTAAGCCAAGGATGAAATCTTCCCAAGACTCGAGAAATCCAATACCGTGTTTTCATTTTCTTGATTCTATTATCATTTTATACCCAACTTTGTCGCACTCATTAGCATACAACATCTAGAAATTTCCTTGCGTATTATTGTGTATTAACACCGATTGGAAATTTATTATATTGATTACGTTCATTTTAATCATACAAGACTCTACCTTATTTGAAACGTTTGGACTTGATACTTGATCTTACAGATGCTTTTCTAAGAAAAACATCATTGATTATTACATGAAACTAGATTTTCCCTTATTTGACTACGCATTGAACATCTAATTATTCATGATACTCGTAAACATTTAATTATTCATGATAACACTTACACTTAATGGTTGTAGTACTTACAAACTTGCTTGCATAAACATGTTATCAAATTGCAATCTATGTGTGAATAATAATTGCTGCACCTAATAGAGGTCATCATGCCTTTTCAAAACAGTCGGGAGAGGCCCTACAACCTACTCCACGGGGTGGAGGCTATCGAACCTGCTCAACAATCGTGGGGTCATAGAAGGACACAAAACCCTAATGTAAGGTAAATTGATGATTCCGGTCCGGAACGTAATCATGAATTTACAGGTGCGTTAGGGTAGTGTGAAATTCTATTAGAGTTTTTGGTAGGCATCCAGTACGGTTTCAAGGTATCAAGGTGTGGTGGGTTAGCTGCGGTACACCCTGTATACAAACACTAATGATGCATTGAAGGTGAGACTGGGAGTCGAATCAGGAACAAACTCTGTTTACTTGGTAGTTCATCTAGTCTTTTTATAGTCAATCAACTCATGCATTTATTTTAGGAGTCCTAAAACTTGAAGTAGTGATTTACTAGATTCTTACTCTCTTTACCCTTTCGAGACGAACCTAATCCAATCCTTAACTCACACCTATCAAACCTCTTACCCAAATCAAATCGAATTTTCCAAACCACAGTTATCTTAATTTTTTTTTTACCCAAGCATCCATAACCCTATGTTTCCAATAACGTCGGGACGAAGTTTCTAAAAGTAGGGGATGCTGTGACATCCGTCACTTTTTCATTATATATATATATATAGATTTATAATAATAATAATAATAATAATAATAATAATAATAATAATTAATTTTAACATATGCTAGATACTTGAATTGTGATCGTTTACCCAAACCATCCCAGCCCAAACCCTTATAATTCTGAGCCAAACCCCATTCAGAAGCCCACTAGACAGCAGGCCCATTCCCTCCCCTTTCCTGTTTAAATAAAAAAAAATATTGCTACTGCCATGAATCGAACCGGATCACGAGCCGGGTCAGACACACACACACACGCACATCACCATGGTCCATGAGGCCTTTTGTGATATATTCTTGGGGCTATATTTATTTAACACGAAATAAAAGGCTTTGTTTGGCTCCTTCTTGTTCGCTGAACAGATGCCACACGAAGGAAACTTTTTTTTCCTTTATTCCTTTTTGATTCTGGTCGAAGTAAACTTGGTAACAACTAATAATATGCTTCGTCATTGACTTTACACGTCTATTACATAATTAATTAACGTCAAACCTTCCCAAATCTGAGCCAATTCACGCGCATGCATTCATTCGTGGTCAAGCTTTCCAATTTGACGAACCAGACCCTATCACTATAAATTGGACACCACAAATCATTCACAACTCGCTCACAACTCTCTCTCAACCTCCCATTCTCTCTGTAACACTCTAATTGTTATAATCAAGCTCGTTGTTTGACTTTTGCTTTGACCCGACGATTATCATCAATTCGTAACTGTGAGTCTTCGTTCTTTTGTGGGTTTCATTAGTCGGCTATCAAACAACAATAACCCTAACATTAATCGGGCTCTAGTTTTCTGAATTGTTTGATTGCAATTTCTAGGGCTCGTTCATATGAAATTGGGGATAATCTTTGTTTTCGCGTATTGTATATAATAAATTTTAAACAGAAGATATCACAACCACCGGCCTAGGCCAAGTGGTTGTGACCTTGGCTCAATACAACAGTCACCCGGGTTCGAGTCCCGGCACAGACCACTTTTTGTTCTTTTCTTTTCTTTTCTTTTCAAACAACAATTATATATATATATATATTAAACCTTTTAATCTTTTAAATTCATTTTAAAATACAAAACTATTTTTATAAATTCTAAAAAATTATATTTGTTTAATCTGAGATAAAAGTTTTAATTACAATTTTTATTTTTCAGAAATTCATTTATTTAATATTTATAATAATTAAATCATTTTTATACTATTATAATTTATAAAAATCCATTTATATATCAAAACAATTTTATTAAATTCTTCAAAAATTATCCTAACTTTTTATAAAGATAAACTTTACTGAAATAATTTTTAATTCAGTAAAATCATTTATTTTATATTTTTAATCAATTTTTGTTAGTTTTAATCATAAATAATTCATAATAAATTCATTTTACAATATTTTTGCACCAAAATTTTTACATAAATTATTTCTATCCATTTAGAACAGAAATACAATTTTTAATCTAAAATTTCTTTAATTTTAACATTTTTAAATATTAAAGTTATATTTTGACAAATTGAAATAAAAGATTAAATATACTATTTTCAAGAAAATAATTTTATAAAAATTATTTTCATTTAAAACTTTATATTGTGACCATATTTGATTTAAAGTTTACTCAAAGACTTTTGTCTATTTAATTACCAAATTTCTCTTATTTATATAAGTTTAATTTTTAATCAAATAAACGTTTATCCCCAATCCGAACCCTAGAAATACATGTATCCTAGAGTTATTTCATTTACACATTATCAATTACTTTAGGTTAATCATTTGGGAGTAATCTCAATTCATATTTTTTGTCCAAGTTCAAATTCAAGTTATTACGTGAACAGTGAGTACTTCCTATCCCCTTTTTACTTTTATACATTTTTGGGGTGTTACATGTACACTATTACAAATTTCAAATACAAGTTTACATTTTCACAATACAATTCTAGTACTATGTGCATTGCTTACAACGTGCTTTATGCTTAGACAATACATGTGGATTACATTTGTACTTAGTGAAATCATTAACATGGTACAAGCCGACCTTAACATGGATAGCGCTATTTGTGATTGACAACCCGCCTAGATTGATTCTCCCCCTTTTTCATCGGAGAATCGTGGCAGTGTTAAGTTATCATCCATTGATTGGTTGAGTACACTACAGTTCATACAGTACATTATACAGTCACAGGGGTTGATTTCGCTCATTTGTATGATACTTAGTTTACCATATTTGCACTGTAGCTTGCACTTGAATTGTATAACTTTTTAACCTACTATATATATCAAATTAGGAATGCTCACCAACATTTCATATGTTGACCAAACCTATTTTTGTACATGTTTCAGGTTGCAGTTTGATCTAGTGCTTTAGCAAGGAAACATTTAGTGCTTTATTTTAATTCAGTTATTTCAATATTTACATTTCATTTAGACAATGTATTTTCCAGTTTCCATGTAAGACAATTTGATTATTCAATTAATATTTACATTTTAGTACCATGAGCTTTTGAACAATCGTCACTACGTGGCACCCGATGATTCCGCCATCGGTTGGGGTGTTACATTTTATAACATAGCTTATTAGGATACTTAACACTGTGTCTTATAACTCTAACTTATTGGACGCTAATCATGTGGAGTTAATATAATGCACCGTAATATGACAATTGACAATTTAAGTCATAAATACATCAGGTTTTATAAGATGCTTATTTCACTAGAGTTTTATTTAACATAATTTAACAGAACACTTGACACTTAGGTTATAACTTTAACCTTTAATAGTTTGGTGGAAGGGGGTGGTAGGCCGGTGCGGTGGTGGTTGGTGGGTCTTTTTTTTTGTCTTCCTTCGTTTGTTCTTTTTGTTCTTGGTGGTGGTGGTATACGGATGATTGTGATGGTGGTCGGTGGGTGGTGACGTGCTTGTCGTGGTACACGTAAAATTTCCCAATTACAACTAATGTATAGTGGTAAAAAGGTATCGAACACAGGGAGTTTGTGGAATATGTGTAAGCTAATAACTTGTGAATTAACTAATAATTAACTACTAACAAGATTAAAGATCAAAGATTTGTTGATTGCTTTGGAGTTTAAATTTAATAAAAGAAAACTAAATTAATGATTTGAAATGAGTTTTGTTCTTCCAATTAACAAACAATGACCATCCTTGGATCCATTTTCCTTTAACCTTTATGCAAAAGTTCCACTAGAAAGAGTTACATAGACATAACTCATGTTTAAACAATTATTGTGATAAAAGGGAACAAAGTACTCGGATTATAGCAATGCGAGGTTGTTTCCCGATGACCGATTAATCAATTATCCAACCCAAATCCTTCCCGCAATATCCCGGTTGTTAACAACACCAAGAACGTACGATTAAGACTAGAAATTGAGAAATTAATTAACTACTACAAGCAATTGTTCAAACACCATAATAATCAAGCAACATGTACTAAATTATCATTCTAGAAATGCAAGGAACAAACATAAAGAGTTCAAGAAAAACTTCACCAAGGATGATCATCTAAAGTTCTAGCCAAGCATGACTTGATTGATCATCATAACAACCATAGAAATGTTCATATGAATCAAAAGCTAAAACCAATGTTTGTGATAAGTTTCCCAAGTCTTCTTTCAGCCAAAAATCGCCCAAAGTGTGTTAGAAACGTTTCAAGTGGAAGTGGTAATGATAAGTCTCCAATAATTGCTCTTTAAAGAAGGAGTTACACAAAGGTGCAGGGCCACCGTACCCCTACGGTCCCACCGTAAGGGTACGGTGGGTTTCAAATGTTGACGGCAGTTTACACTGCCCTACGGTGGAAATTTTGGCCTGAGGCCACCGTAACCCTACGGCTGGCCGTAAGGGTACGGTGGCCTGTTAAATTCTTCATTTTTTTTCTTCTTCTTTCCATCTCGTTCCGATGCGTTCCGGTCCACTCCCAAACCCGTTTTTCGCCATTTTTAACTCCTTATTACACCTGCAACCAAATAACCGTAGTTACCCAATTCCAAGCAATAACATGAATAAATGTGGATAAAATAAACGTTTTAACACTATTAAAGGGTGTTCGTTGAACCACCCGTCACATCCCCACACTTACCCATTGCTTGTCCCAAGCAATCTACTACCACTTCTTTCCACAAATAAGCGATCATTTCAAAGTCAAGTTAAATGTGCAATCCTCGTACTAACCCATCCTCAACACCCCAATCAACACACCCCTCACAATATCTCTCCTCTCGGTATCAAATAAGCTCTAGCAAAGATACGCTAGACACACAAAAGGCAAACGGGTAGTTGTACAACCATAAGCTTGTACCTAAATCAATAATCCTCCTAACATGAACATGAATATAAATCAAAGGGACTTAACGGTTGTAACTTGGCTAGGTGTGAAGGTAGGGAATAGGATATATATAAGTAGCGCAAACTTTACCCGGTCTTTTTATTACAACACAAACACACGCGAACAAAGAAACACTACTATATACAAACACAAACATAACTTAACTTGCTCTTTCTTTTTTTTTCTTTTTCTCATTCTTTTTTTTTCTCATCTTTCTTTTTTTTCTTTTCATCATTTTTCTCAATTTCTTCTTCCCTTTTTTTTTTTCAATACATCAAGAAACACTAATACATACACATACGAACACACTCAACTAAAACTTCAACTTGTAATACTAAAATAACACACTAACACTCTATTTAAACACACAAGACCGGGTCAAGTTGGGTATTGATTTAGGGAACTAGCTAAAGGGTTAACAATCGATAGGCTTTTAGGCTCAAAGATGGGCAACTAAATGTCCAAACCCCGCCCCTCTCGCTACCTTGCTCATATTTGTAATGTATGAGGTCCAACCCCCAAAAACCCACACTCGCACTCACATGATGAGGCTACCTAATGCCCTTATCATTTTTACACTCATGTTCAATCAAGGATTCAAGCTGTATTCAGGCACAAGTTCTAGTGCACCCCCACCCGTTGCCACTCTCACAAAGGAAGAATTTATTTATTTACATATGTGGCTTCAACTCTCACCAAGAAAAAGAAACGGGTATTAAGGGTTGCCGGTGTGTCTAATGGGGGTTAAATCAAGGTGTTCCAATTTTTACAACATTGCACTTGACCTCAAATTTTTTTTTTAAAATCTCCAAAAATTTCCTCCCATCCCCACACTTGGGATGCATTGTCCCAATGCATGGCTTTGGAAAGAAACGCTCATATACTCAAACCACAAATTTCTTTTTGTATTTTTTCATTTTGTAATTTTTTTAGATTTTTCATTTTTTAAACAAAAACACACATCCAACTACCACAACCCAAACTCATCAACAATTCAACATGATTCAATACACCACCCAACCACCCGAAACCCAAAGGTAAAAACACAACATAAACAAACAAAATATAAAACTATGTACAAGAAGCACGACCTGATTAATAGTAGCGCGGCTGAGGCGGCCCGAACACCGAAGTGAACAAATCATTCCATTCGCCAAAGCCGAATGCTCCATCACTGCTTCCTCCTTGATCTGTGGGTTGCTGTTGCTGCTGAGGATTGACCCATTGGGAATGGTGGATTGGTGGGGTCGGATAGGAGATGCTTCCATCATACGGCGGTAGGGACCCATAATCCACCGGTGGTGGATTTGCGACTACGGGCCTCCCCGCGTGCCAATCATCATTCATTCTCCTGTTCTGATCATCAATGTATCTGTGATTAATCTCCACTTGCTGAGCGTAAGCGTGTCCACGGTTCCATAATTCTTGACGATCAAAACCTTGTTGCATTCTTCGCTCCATGCTAGCTCCCATCATCGTTTGATGATCAAATAATGTTCGCTCCGACCCCGACCAAGTATCAAATACCGAGGCTGGGGGGCGTTGACTTTCAATTACCTCATTCATCGATCCCCCAAAGGCCCAACCATCCACATATGCCCTCTCGGTAAAATCATAAAATCCTCCACCATGATATCCACTCGAACTCCCTTGGCCAATATCCAAATGTCCACCCGCCGGATTGTCTTCATATTCTTCATCATCACTTGGTGGCGCTTCAGCTCCACTCTCGGGTTCATCCTCCTCACCGGGCAAAAGTGCCCGTGCATCTTTCTTTAACATCCTCCACTTTTGACCTCCACTTTTCAATTTATGATACCTTTCAGATTCAGAATACACCCAACCAGAACCCATTATTGCCAGATCAATAGGTTTAAACTTTTTCCTCTTTCTTCCTTCATCTTCATCAGTGATTGCACCTTGTTGCTTCAACAACCCAGTAATTATTCGACAGTAAGGAATGATTGTCCTCTCCGGTGAATTTCTACATATCCACACATGATTCAAGACCAAGTACCGAAAAGAGAATTTCGGACCACCGTGCATCAACGCATATAAAATAGGAACCTCAGAAAAACGCACTTGTTCCTTATCAGCGCGTCTCGGTAATATATTCAAGATGGTGAAATTCAGCAACAGTTTAGGCTCTATCTTCAAATTTCTTCGATATAAAGTACCATGATAAGTACCGGCAAAAATAAATCACTCAACATGTCCATCCAACGTGGATGCTTGTCCGGATTAATCAACAACTCGTCAATGCTCGGATTCTTATATTCCTTCGCCGGTAAACTGTCAAACTTTGCAAGCCTTCGTAATGTCTCGTAAGACATTTCCACCTCTATTCCATTTACCTCACCAATTAGCTTCATCTTTGAAGGTGAATCATATTTCGGACATCGTAGTGTTGCCATCCATTCCTCTACCTCATCCAAAAATACCCTTCTCTCTTCTTGATCATAGCAATAAAGTGCAGCTTCCCATCCTAGCGCTTTAAACCTATCAAAAACCCCAAATGGCTCGAAATCTTTTCTGCTCACCTCCCTTTCATAGATGAAAGCCCCTGGCCTATCTGACAACTTTTTAAGTTGATCATGAAATAACGTAGCTTGCCAGATCCTTGGTTTTGCATTCAACGGCCCAGTCTTCCATTCCGGCTTCTCAGCCGGGTCTAACCTTGGTGGCTCCGGTGCTTGTTCCATTTCTACATCCGACTCAGTATTGTGAGAAACATACTTTCTTCTTTTGTACTGCTGAGCCGGTTGCTTTCCCTTAGCCTTTGCAGCAGACGAGCTTGACCCAGCGGCTTCTCCCGTGCGTGCCATTTCCTATACAAGGCACAAACAAACAAACAAACCAAAAACAAGCAAAACAAAACCATTAGCCAACATGACAAAACATCCCCACACTTGCTTGTTACTATGGTAGTAGATGTTATTAAACATACAAGTCCTCTTTGATTTGACAAAATTTGGGCATGACGCCTCTATAATCATAACATTACAAAAACTCATATTTTCCATCTCAACAACACATCTACTACCACAATATTATCAAACAACACTATTTACATACTATACCATTAACAAGCAAGTGGGTATAAACTAGGTAAGAACAAAAACCTAAATATCTTACAATGTAGCATAAAAATTAACAAATAAGATACATACCTTGGATTAGAAGATGCTAGAACACAAGAAAACAAGAAAACAAGAAAAAATCCCCAATTTGCGATTTCTAGGTTTTGATTCGACCCCAAAAACGTGTTTTTCTTCCACTTTACTCCCAAAATCAGAAAACTAGGTGAAAAATTAGCCAAGATGGACCCAAGAATCATTGATTTTGATGAAGAATTGAAGGTTTAATGGGTGTTTGAAGATTGAAAGGAAGTGGTGTTCTTGAGGGATTGTGAAGAAGAAGAAAGAAGAAGTTAGGTGAAAAAAAAGTGGTGGGCCGGTTTTGTTGCACGAGTTAAAGGAATTTTTTTTTTTTTTTTTTTTTTTTTTTTTTTTTTTTTTTATAAATTGCTGCAGCCTCAGACCCACCGTAGGGTTACGGTACCACCGTACCCTTACGGTGGCCTAAATGGTCCTTTTTTCACGTAAGGCAGAAGCAAACGGCCGTTGGGATTTCAGGTTCACCGTAACCCTACGGCTGGGCCGTAAGGGTACGGTGGTACCTGGGCAATTTTTTTTTTTTTTATATAAAAATTAGTAATTTACAAAACATGAATTACCCTACCCCCTCGAAAAACCCGTGTTGTCCTCAACACAATGCTAGAACCGTTTCGTGACCGGAACGTCCCCACACTTGTTTCAAACACGGATTTCGAACACACAAAAAAAAATAAAATAAAATAAACGCTAACTATTTACACTACCAAACCTGGCCTTTCATGGTTGCACCTCTTCCACCGGGCTTAAGAAATAGCCCGCTTTATCCATCTCCAAAGCATTTATGTCACTTCCATCCAAGTATGGCTTCAAGCGGTGTCCATTCACCGTTTGTTGCTTGTTGGTGCTTTCATCTAATATTTCAACTTCACCGAATTTACCAATCCTGCAAACAATGTATGGACCCATCCATTTACTTTTCAGCTTACCTGCAAACATCTTCAATCTCGAGTTGTACAACCACACCTTTTGACCCACTTCAAAGGTCTTCCTTCTCAACTTTGCATCATGCACTTTCTTCAACTTGTCTTTATACGCCGATGCACTTTCATAAGCCTCATCCCTTATTTCCTCCAATTCACTTAATTGCAATTTTCTCGTTCGACCCGCTTCATCATAATCTGCATTTACCGTGGTGATTGCCCAATGTGCTCGGTGTGCCAACTCCATTGGCAAGTGACAACCTTTCCCATACACCATTCGATACGGTGTCGTGCCAATCGGAGTTTTATAAGCCGTACGATATGCCCACAAAGCATCATCCAACTTTCCCGACCAATCTTTCCTATCAACTCGAACCGTCTTCATGAGAATTTCTTTAATTTGACGGTTAGAAACTTCCACTTGTCCACTTGTTTGTGGATGGTACGGGGTGGCAATCCGGTGATTTACTCCATATCTCTTCAACAATTTGCCAAAATTGAAATTCTTAAAATGGGACCCACCATCACTAATGATCACTCTAGGAATACCAAAACGAGAGAAAATGTTGGATTGCACAAACTTGCAAACCACCGAATGATCATTAGTCCTTGTAGCAATTGCTTCGATCCACTTCGAAACATAATCAACCGCTACCAAGATATACAAAAACCCATTAGAATTTGGAAAGGGACCCATGAAGTCAATGCCCCAAACATCGAATATTTCTACAATCAAGATTGGTTGTAGAGGCATTTCATCCCTCTTGGAGATACTTCCCATCCTTTGACAATTTATACAATTTCGGGCAAATTCACAAGCATCTTTAAATATGGTGGGCCAATAGAACCCACATGATAGAACCCGGTAACCAGTCTTGTGCCCACTAAAATGCCCCCCACAAGCGGATGAATGAGCATGTGTAAGAATATCTTTCACTTCCGATTCGGGCACACATCTTCTAATCACTTGATCGGGTCCAACTTTGAAGAGATCCGGTTCATCCCAAATGTATTGCTTTACTTGGACCATAAATTGTTGTCTTCGCTTCTTGGTCCAATGATCCGGAATGACCCCCGTGGCTAAATAGTTAACATAATGAGCAAACCACGGTGCATGACTAGTAGATGTCGCCATCAATTGCTCATCGGGAAACCTCTCATTTATTTCTCCAAAATCATCATTTTTATCCACCGGAATCCGAGACAAATGATCCGCCACTACATTTTCGCTTCCTTTCTTGTCCCGAATTTCCACATCAAACTCTTGCAACAATAAAACCCACCGAATCAAGCGTGGCTTGGCATCTTTCTTTTCCATCAAATAACGAACCGCACTATGATCCGAGTATACCACCACTTTGCTCCCCAAATATACGAACGAAACTTATCCAAAGCATACACCACCGCTAATAATTCTTTTTCGGTTGTGGTGTAATTCAGTTGCGCTTCGGATAAAGTTTTGCTCGCATAGTAAATCACCACCGGCTTTTTATCAACTCTTTGGCCCAAAACCGCTCCAATTGTAGTTTCACTAGCATCACACATAATCTCAAATGGCTTCGACCAATCCGGTGGTTGCAAAATAGGAGCCTTGACCAAGTGTTCCTTCAAAACAGTGAAAGCTTGCAAACATTCATTAGTAAAATCAAATGGAACATCTTTCAAAAGCAAATTACATAAAGGTTTGGTAATGACACTAAAACCTTTAATAAACCGTCTATAAAAGCCCGCATGTCCCAAAAATGACCTTACCCCTTTCACATTCTTTGGTGGTGGCAATGATGAAATAACCCGGATTTTTGCCTTATCCACCTCCATACCTCTCTCCGAAATCACGTGACCTAACACAATTCCCTCTTGCACCATGAAATGGCTTTTCTCCCAACTAAGCACTAGATTTTTCTCAACACATCTTTTTAAAACTTTTTGTAACTCGTTGAGACAAGATTCAAAGCTAGTGCCAAATATTGAGAAATCATCCATAAACACTTCAAGCGACTCTCCAACCATGTCCGAGAAAATACTCATCATACATCGTTGAAAAGTAGCCGGTGCATTACACAAGCCAAATGGCATCCGCCTAAAGGCAAAAGTACCATAAGGACAAGTGAAGGTGGTCTTGTGTTGGTCATCCGGGTGAATTGCAATTTGGTTGTACCCCGAATACCCATCTAAAAAGCAATAGTATTTTTGACCCGATAATTTTTCAATAATTTGGTCAATAAAAGGAAGTGGGAAATGATCCTTAGAAGTGGCGGCATTTAATTTGCGGTAGTCAATACACACTCGCCACCCGGTTACGGGTCGAGTGGCTATTTGTTCACCACTTTCATCTTTGACTACTTGAATGCCGGACTTCTTAGGTACCACTTGAGTAGGACTTACCCAAGAGCTATCCGAAATTGGATAAATAATTCCCGCATCTAACCACTTAATTACCTCCTTTTTAACTACCTCCCTTAAGTTAGGATTCAACCGTCTTTGCGCTTCTCTTGTGGGCTTTGCATCTTCATTGGTGATAATCTTGTGCATCACAATGGATGGACTAATTCCTTTGAGATCGGCAATCGTCCACCCAATAGCCCCTTTGTTCTCCTTCAACACTTCCAACAAAGCTTGCTCTTGAGCCATCTCCAAATTAGAGGCAATAATGACCGGTAATGTGTCATTATCCCCTAGAAAAGCATACTTCAAATGGCTTGGCAAGTCTTTCAGCTCCAACTTTGGTGGCACTTCTAATGAAGGTTTGGTGCCCGAATCAATCTCCACTGGCAAACTATCAAACTGGTGGGACCATGGTGGTCGACCCTCCTTCAATGCTAGCACATCTTGCTTTTCTTCTTCACTCTCCAAATCAAAAGCATGTACCTGTTCAGAAAAATTACAAGCACACAGTTCCATTCCATCTTTCTCATACTCACATGGATTGCATCCCTCAATGACATCTGCCATAAAACATTCTTCAACACCGGAATCATTAGTATTGTTAGTAAAAACATTTAAACGCATTTTCCGGTTTCCAAATGTCATGTCGACCGTGCCAAATCTACAATCAATTACCGCATGTGCGGTGTTCAAAAATGGTCGACCCAATATGACATTTTGTTGTTGTTTTGAATCTGCGGATGAGTAATCCAATACCAAAAAGTCAACCGGGTAATAAAATTCATCAATTTTTACAATGACATTTTGAACCATCCCCGGGGTAACTTATGGGACAAATCGGCTAAAACAACCGTTGTCTCCACCCTAGCTAATGGACCAAAGTCATATTGATCATACAACCCACCCGGTAAAATACTCACCCCGGCTCCAAGATCTAGCAACGCCTTTGCCATTTGAAAATTTCCAACTTGAATGTTTATTAATGGCGTGCCCGGATCTTGAAGCTTAGGAGGAAGCTCCCCGTTTAAAACTGCACTCACTTGACCCGTAACATTTACCCGCTTAGGCATTTTTTTCTTTTGTTGCCTCTTTTGCGTACACAATTCTTTCAAAAATTTAGCATATGCGGGTACTTGTTTTATTGCATCAAGTAAAGGAAGATTTATTTTTACTTGTTTAAACATGTCCCACATTTCTTCTTTTTGGGGACCTCTTGATGCAATAAAATTTTTCTTACCCGGGTCAAGTAGAGCCGATGGAAATGGAACTTGATTCGGCTCATTTTCAGTTTTCTCACTCTCCTCACTTCCGGTTTTTTAACATTTATTTCTTTTTGTAAAACCGGTGAAACTTCATCATTGTCACTTTCCTCACCCGTGACATCTTCAACCACCCCCTCGACAAAACTTGGTGACAAGTCCGCTTTAAATTCTTTCCCACTTCTTAAAACACTTACATGATTAACATTAACATTGTTACCTCGTGAAGAGCCATGTGACGGATTTACCTGCGTATCGCTAGGAAGTTTGCCTTTACCTTTCTTCAACTCCGCCACATCGGTTGCAATTGACCCATTTGAGTTGTTAATGCTTGAATGCTTTTATCACGAACTTCATCCTTTTGTATTCGTGCTTCATCAAGTTGGTTTCGCCTTTGCATATCTTGTTGCATAGCTTTAAGCATCTCCATGACTTCATTTCCGCTTGACGAATCATGACCCGAATTTCGTTGTCCAGTTTGAGCTTGCCCTTGGTAGCCACTATTGTATCCGCCTCTATAATTCCCTTGATTGTATTGTTGGCGAGGCACATAGTTACCTTGAGCAGCTTGAAAATTCGGGTTGGCTTGATTAGAAGCATTCCCATATCTAAAGTTGGGATGATTTCGTAACCCGGGGTGGTAAGTATTGGAGTTCATGTCATAATTTCTCCCACCCCCTTGAATAGCATTCACTTCTTCACTTGGTGTTTCTTGCACACCCACTCCACAAACCTCCGCCGTGTGACCTATCTCTTGACAAGTGCTGCAAACATTATACAATTGATTAGTATTTTGCACATTACCACCTTCGACCGCATGTACCTGTGGTCTTTGAATCACATGTCTTGCCCTTCTTGAAGATTGGGCCTTCCTTTTTGAAGTCACCGCCATTTGCTCTAAATATGCCCAATCATCTTGTTCAAAATTTGTACCAAAAGTACCATTTGTGATGGACATAAGATCCCGTGCATCCTCCGATGTCAAACCTTCATGAAAAGCATTTAACAATTCCCATAGTTGGATACCATGGTGAGGGCAATTTCGTAGCATCATGTTAAACCTCTCAAATGCTTCATGGAACATCTCTCCCGACTGTTGTTGAAAGCTTCTCAACCCCTCCTTGCATCATTGGTCTTTTGCGAACTATAGAATTCATCCAAAAAGATTTGTTGCATATCGGCCCATGTGAAAATTGATGCGGATGGTAGAGTGTGAAACCATCTTTTTGCTTTATCTTCCAATGAAAATTGGAAAAGTACCAACTTGACATCATCCGGAGTAAATCCTTGGCCCCCAATAGTGTTGCAAATTGAATCATAAGTTTCCAAATGAAAGTAAGGCTCTTCCGTTGCTAGCCCCTTGAATTTTGGTAGACTTTGAAGTGCGGTTGTTCTAACTTCAAAAGTTCTTCCATTTGCATTTTGCGGAATCACTATGGGTGATGGATTATTAGTGATGATAGGCCGAAAATGTGCTTCAATTCCCCGTACAACATCACGGTGGAGTCTTCTAGGTGCTCCCAATGGCGCTCTTGGTTGACCCATTTGCCCTTGCATTGCACCTTGTGGTGCAAATTGTTGTTGATGTTGATTCGGATGCATAGGTTGTTGTTGGTGATTTGGCCTTTGATGTTGAGCTTGCATATTTGGAGGCCGCATTTGATTGAGTGGCGTGGGACGTTGAAACTGCAATCCTTGTGGTCTAACATGTTGCACACCAACCGGTAGTCTTGACGGGTCTTGAAATTGTAAAAGTGGTTGACTTACTTGACCCGTTTGAGCTTGCGAACCCACATATGCACCTTCTCCTCCATAGTAATAACCCTCTTCATTGTACCCACTAAACTCCTCATCATCATACCCCTCGTCATACACATCTCTTTGAAATCTTGAATTTGGACCACCTTGGAAAGATGAATGGTAAAAACCCGATTGATTAGGTGGTTGATAAGAAGATGTGGTGTGGACAATTGTTGAACCTTGTCCTTGTGGGTGTGGAATGGTAGAAGATGATTGACCCGTAGTTGGAAAAAAATGGGAAAATGGTGGTATGGTACATGATGGATTAAAGTTAAGGTTTGGATCAAATTGGGTGGAACTCGGTTGGGTGGTATGGCTTGGTGTTTCAGGACTAGTGGAAAAGTTAGGTAATGTGGTGTTGGGTGAAATGTGTGAAGAAGTAGGCATGAATGACGAGGTCGTTTGACCCGTTGTTGGTATGTGAGAGTCTTGCATTATGTTTCTTGGGGTGAACGGTGAAGTAGGTGAATCAATGACTTTGTTTCTTCGAATCAAAACTCGGTTCTTTCTCAATGTTCTTTCAATCTCCGGATCAAACAAAAGTGGTGATGACTCGTGAGAGCCCCTAGTATGCATACACTTGAAGTACCTGCACACTAAACACAACCCGTGTAAACCCGAAAATAACAAATAAAACTAAAAGCTTAACACACGTTGCGCACTACTCCCCGGCAACGGCGCCAAAATTTGACGTGCTTGTCGTGGTACACGTAAAATTTCCCAATTACAACTAATGTATAGTGGTAAAAAGGTATCGAACACAGGGAGTTTGTGGAATATGTGTAAGCTAATAACTTGTGAATTAACTAATAATTAACTACTAACAAGATTAAAGATCAAAGATTTGTTGATTGCTTTGGGTTTAGATTTTAATAAAAAGAAAACTAAATTAATGATTTGAAATGAGTTTTGTTCTTCCAATTAACAAACAATGACCATCCTTGGATCCATTTTCCTTTAACCTTTATGCAAAAGTTCCACTAGAAAGAGTTACATAGACATAACTCGTGTTTAAACAATTATTGTGATAAAAGGGAACAAAGTACTCGGATTATAGCAATGCGAGGTTGTTTCCCGATGACCGATTAATCAATTATCCAACCCAAATCCTTCCCGCAATATCCCGGTTGTTAACAACACCAAGAACGTACGATTAAGACTAGAAATTGAGAAATTAATTAACTACTACAAGCAATTGTTCAAACACCATAATAATCAAGCAACATGTACTAAATTATCATTCTAGAAATGCAAGGAACAAACATAAAAGAGTTCAAGAAAAACTTCACCAAGGATGATCATCTAAAGTTCTAGCCAAGCATGACTTGATTGATCATCATAACAACCATAGAAATGTTCATATGAATCAAAAGCTAAAACCAATGTTTGTGATAAGTTTCCAAGTCTTCTTTCAGCCAAAAATCGCCCAAAGTGTGTTAGAAACGTTTCAAGTGGAAGTGGTAATGATAAGTCTCCAATAATTGCTCTTTAAAGAAGGAGTTACACAAAGGTGCAGGGGCCACCGTACCCCTACGGTCCCACCGTAAGGGTACGGTGGGTTTCAAATGTTGACGGCTAGTTTGACTGCCCTACGGTGGAAATTTTGGGCCTGAGGCCACCGTAACCCTACGGCTGGCCGTAAGGGTACGGTGGTCCTGTAAAATCTTCTTTTTTTCTTCTTCTTTCCATCTCGTTCCGATGCGTTCCGGTCCACTCCCAAACCGTTTTTCGCCATTTTTAACTCCTTATTACACCTGCAACCAAATAACCGTAGTTACCCAATTCCAAGCAATAACACGAATAAATGTGGATAAAATAAACGTTTTAACACTATTAAAGGGTGTTCGTTGAACCACCCGTCAGGTGGTGGTTAGGGTGGACGGTGGTG
>CM061232.1:36859687-36962581 GCA_030844895.1 Ambrosia x helenae
ATCCTTCTGCACAGCTGGTTATCCATTAGGTTTTCTCATTGATCACCACTTTATCATCTTGTAACACAATCTTGTGGTCACAACTTCTACTAGGAGGCAATCCAGTAGGAGTTTGAAAAACATCTTCAAATTTGACCAATATCTTGTCAATAGCATGATTAACTTCTTCATTGACATCAGGCTTTTTAATCATTGCAGAATGTTGGAATTGATCTGTATCTTCTCCAACTTGTAGACTCAACAATTGTGCTGATGAGATTTCATCATTATGATCCAACAAATAGTCTATCTTTTCTGCTATATTTATTATATATATTTATATATTATATATATATATATCTACTACATTATAAAGAGTGAGGGATGGGCAAAGCTGTCTAAGTTGGTAAACTTAAGATGCATATGAAAAGCCATGTGCTTTAACCCTCAAATGTCATATAAATCTTCTCTAATTTACCTTCAATGCATTAAGATACTTGTACCATGTAACCCAAAGAAATCATTTCATCACTCTTTAATTTCATCCCTCTTTATTATAATTACTCCCTCTTTATGTTTATGTTTATCTATATCTATACTACAATATAAAAAGGGGAGCCATGAGCAAAAATGTCTAAAATGTCAAAATTAAGGTAGCATACCAAAAGCTTCAAGTGTAATCTCCAATTTTTTACCCTCTTTATTCCATTTATACCCTTATGTACCACTTTTAATAGCAATCGTACAAAATAATAATGCACCTCATAAATTCTATCATTAACCATCGAGACATCTATCAAGGATCGATCATGGACAATGCAAATTAATAATGCAACTCATAAACTCTATCATTTAACCATCGATACATCTATCACGGATCGATCATGGACAATGCAAAATAATAATGCAACTCATAAACTCTATCATTAACCATTGATACATCGTGTTTAGTCAATTTCGTGCAATCACTAAAGCATAGATGAAAAAGTGATTAATTTTTTTATTTTCTTTTTTACATGCCATTCTGGCTATCGTAAGTGCGCCTATTTGCCTTGACGACATAGTTTACAACATAAATATTTCACATTCATAACTATCATATCACTAAGCCGGAATTTGGTCCCCTATTCTTATTAAACAAAAATATTTAGAGAACATTAACGACTTCTTAAATGCTTTAGAGTGCAACTAGCATCTTATAACATGTCTTTTAGATTGTGTATAGTAGCGTTATATTAGAGGTTGTGTACCCGCCGCATCGCGCGGGCCAACCCACTAGTATATATGAATCCAGGATAATTTAGTAATTTTATAGGTTTTTTTTGTCAAAAAAGATGACACGTATAGTGTGTCGTAAACGTATGCCATGAAAGAGCGTCATAAACTGGTGTCATGAAAAAAGTCATTAATGTGTTTCATAAAAAGATGACACGCGTATGCGTGTCATTAAATTTATTACATAGCCATCGACACTTTTTTGTATGTCATTAGCACCATTTTATGACTTGCATTGTGTGCCAGGAAAGGTGTTTTTTCTACAAGTGGAGTATTCTTTTTTTAACGGCCAATGAAAGATGACGCCCCGGCTACCCGGGATCACCCGCTCCACTTGCAAAGGCACCCCATAAGCCCGTAGGCCGTAGCAGACGAAGCGCTGGGTAGCCTGAGCCCATCGTAATTTCCCCGAACCGTCAACCATGGATGGTTTAATAATTATAATAATCTGGAAGTTAATGCTTATACATATGTGGTTTATTTGTAGGTAGTCCGTGAGCATTGAGGACTCATGATGACTCAGGATTCTATGCTACTTGTTTCTTACATTGCTTTTAATTTCTTTGTTAATTGTTACAAGACTTTATGTGAGATTTGAGTGTTTTTGTTATGAAATGCTTATTTGAAATATAATTAAGTTTTATTTCTTTCATTAGTTGATGTTATATATACGATAACTATTAGAATTTTATATGTTGATGGCCTTTTTATTGTATAATAAAAAACATTATTTGGATGTCCATAATCATACCGTAAAATTGTGTTTGTGGATGTTTAAAAAGCGTTGTATCATATGACTTGTTAGGACTTTGAAGTTTTGTTCTATTAAACTTGTTAGAACATTATAAAAGTGTCCGAATATGCTTTTCTTAGGACGCTATATGGGTTGTTCATAGACATATTATGTGACCATAAAATTGGTTTCATAATCTTATTTCGGATATTAGGACCTTTTTTTTAGTACTAAAGTACCTATAATGTTACATCATAAGAGTCCTATAAATTAATTTTTAAGGACACTTGTATGTGTATTAAAAGATTAAAAGTAGGTAAGCACATGTTAGAACATTGTAAAAGTGTCCTAATATGTTTTTATTAATGAGTTTTTTGGGTTGTTCATAGACATATTATGCGACCATAACATTGGTTTCATAATCTTATTTGAGATATTGGGACACTTTTTAGTTTCGGGACTTCTTACGACCCCTTTACATGCAACGCTTTTACCGTTGGTCTTATTAAATAAAAGGTACTATAAAATAACATTTTAGGACACTTTTGTGCGTACTAAAAACACATGTTTGTTGTAGTGTCATCCGCATAAATAAAATGCGAAAGCAATGGCCCCAAGCCACCCACACGTATACCATGAAAAACTCCCAAAAAACAATCCCGTCGCATAATCCTAGTGAGGCCCTCCAAAGCAAGAATAAATAAAAAAAGGAGAACAACGGGTCACCTTTTCGAAGTCTCCGCTGACAAGAGAACTCATATGTTGGTGACCCATTCACCAATACAGACGCTCGAGAATTCCGGACAATAGATAAAATCCAAACTCGCCACTTCTGTGAGAAATTCATTTGGCCCAAGATATGATTCATAACTCCTGGTTTCATGCACTTGGTCAGTGTCATGCAACATGCACGTGGAGATTTGTTTGGGTCATCCGGTATTCTAGGCTTAATAGTTCTTTGTTTACATTTGAAGTTTGAATTCCAGTCTGTTAGCTAGTACAGTATTTTAGCATTTCAGTTGTTTACCGTTGTATTTGCTGCCTATATAATGCAGCCTTTGTTTCTTGTTTTCTATTCCCAGTTTAAGCAATAAAACAAAAGCCTAGTATTGATCCAATTCTTGTTTCATTCGGCAGTTAAATATAGTTTTGATATCAACAGACTCTCCAGTTAATCATTAAACTGAAAAGCAAATATCGGCCTCGCCATTCACCATTGTGAAACAATAGACCACACAACTTGCGCAAACCCGCACGATACGAAAAGATGCACCACTGATTCAGGACAGTCGCCACACACCGGACACATAACTGAACCCGCATTGACATTCCTTCTACACAGAGCTTCCTTCGTCGGCAATATGTTTAAACCAGCTCTCCAATTTAAAACTTCCACTTTCATAGGAACCCATGAATTCCGCAGCAGGACGAACTCAGCAGGTACCGATCTCCGATGGTCAGATCACAGAGGGCCTTATTAGACGTAAGGCGGTTTAGTAGTGTTGGGCTTTGCCTGGCCGCCTAGGCAAACGCCTTGGTTTTAAAATGTGCGCATCACCTGATGTGGTGATGAGATTGCATTGTGTAATGTGATTCCATGATGCGGCATCACACGATGTTGTCTATGTCACACTTTATGCTTTTGATCAATATTTGCAAATTGGATCATGATAATGGGTATGAGTTTTTGAATCTGATTTAACAGCTCTGACCATCAGAGATCGTTGAACGGATTAACTATAAATGATGAGAATATCGTACATTTTTAGTGTTTAAAATTTAACAAGTTAAAATATTATTCATATAAATAACTTTTTAGTATTTTATAATTACGAACGCCTCACACAAGTGATGTGCGTGCTTTGCGCATCACACATCTGGTTTTTGGATCAAAACACATTGGATCTGCATGCGTGTTTTAAAACCAAGGCGAGTGCCTTTTGTGCCTTTGAATACCATGAGTTGATGTTAATGGACCAAAAGGAACTTCTCCAAGTCTTGTGTGGAAATGTGCACAGTAACGTTGCTGGGATTTTTACATTTGGGTTCTTCTATCTCATAATCTGAACGTAATGTAATTTCACTGCAAGTCATGGGTTTGACTTTAAGTTGACTAATTTGTGTTTTGTTTTTGGGTACTTGGTAGGCCTATTTCTTTTAAAGACTTAAGGGCTGTTTGGTAGCCTCTTAATCAGCCTCTTAACCATTCAGGTCTGAGTCATTCAGCATTCAGACTGTTTGTTTCAGCATCTGAATGGAATGATTAAGTGCTGAACCATTAAGCTAATAAGAGATGCTGGATGATTCAGCTCTTAACCATTCAGACCATCTTAAGGTGTTCAAAATTAACATCCCTAACTGTCGCCGACATCAACCAGAATCAAGATTTATGCTATGTATTATTTTAGCTCAAATTTTTGGCAGGTGAATTTATTAAAGTCGGTACACAATGCAGAACGACGAGGTTATATGGCATGTTGATCCTGAGGCATAAGCACTGCAGTTTTATGAACAATAATAGTAATACACAGAATGCTCTTTGATTCATCCGACTTGAATATTTTTCTCCTTTATGTCCAATTTATATCGCAATCAATGTACATGACATTTTTATGAATACACGGATTATGAAGTATAAATCCTAACAACTCCACTTGTTGGTTCATGATGGAGGGGGATTGAATCACTGGTGGCAGATCCAATCGTCATATTAACTGAAACTTCTAGCCCAAATTTGACATTGCGTCTTCATCTAGGTTGAAGCAACGGCCTCATAGTTTTAGCAAGAACACTGTACTTGATAGTTAAGGTAAACATCGGGACCAATATATATCGTTAAGAAGTAAGTTCAGCTTGAATATTTCTTATAGTGTGACATTTTCATCATTTGGGTTGCCAATGGATAGATTATTCCTTGATAGTTCTGTTTAAATATAGGGATATAAATAAATACATAGACTCATTGAAGAGTACATCACTAGTCTTTCCTAAACTTTGTGCACAACTTTTTGACAAGTTGGTTGCTATAGACGATGAATACGGCACGTCATCTTCTGAAAACCGAACTGAATCATGCCAAAGTTGAAAGACCTACAAAAAGAGGTTAAGGTTTCAGTAAAAGCTCAGATAGTTTGGGGATTGTAGAAACTTATTATTAATAAAAGTAATGGGCCGTCTTTTAAAGATTGTCGATATAAGTTACGAGACCATGGTTGGGGAGCTAAAAACCATTTGTATAAATGAAACTTGTTATTTGTTGTGAGAGTGCAACTTATAGGGATACTTGGTGCATATGCTGGCTGATGAGGTTGAAGATTGGTTAGAATCTTTGGACACAAGTTAAGATTAGTACCAAATTAAATAGTTAGGACATGGTTGTCATTTGTATTTCACTGTTAAACCATAAGTAATGGTTGATGTCCCTAAGAGGGCATTTTCCGCCACATCATTATCATAAGGCCCCTAAAAAAATATGCAATGGTTAAAAACCACTTAATGCCCATTTTAATTATTACTTTTCATATTTTTTTTATCATATTTAGGCATTATACTAGAAATGCTCCACCCTCTTAATGCCCATATAATGCCAAAGGAGATGGTGTTGGAGGCATTATCATGCTTATTCATGCCCCTATAATGCTCATTACACATGGTCTTATGGTTGTTTGGGACTAGGATACGAACATGATTATCATCAATTAATCATGTTTATTTTGGTTAATGGTATGAGAGTCAGTTAAAAACTTAAAATGTTATCACATGTTACCTTTCAATCTTATATTTGGATTGAGAAATAAATTTAACACAATTTTTAATAGAATAATAATAATATATACACGCACATGCATGTATTTACATACAAATTTAACGGTTTTAGGGAAAAATGTGACGTGTCAAAACGGTTTTATGGGCGAAATGTGACGGGGCAAAACGGTTTTAGGGTGAAATGTGTTTCGGGTCAAAACAAGGCGTATTTAAAAAGTATCAATTTGCTTTGAGTGAAAAACAGATTCTGACAAAACTGGACTCGGGTTGAAATGGGTCCTTTTAGAACGTAAATGGTGCAACCACTATGTGTTTACAACTACTGGTGACGAGGGTTGATGGGTGTGGCAGCGAAGGCGGCAATAGTGGTGGATATGGCAGAAAAAAACAAGGTGGTATTGGCCGGGGTTATGGTGCTGGCAATGACAATGATGACAGTTGCGAACAGTGGTGCCAAGACGGGTAGTGGTGGAGGTGGCGATAGGGATATGGGTGCTAGTGTCGATGGTATCGGCGGCGACAATGTGTAGGTGGTGTAGACAAAGCAAAACAATGGTCATAAGGAGTGATAATCCATTTGGAACCATGTTAACAAGTTTTATAAAAGTGACACGTTGTAACATACTACGAGTCTACGACTAACCTATTTTAACCTGTTACACAGCCTAACCCGCCGCTATGCAACTCAATAGGTTTTCAGCATCTAAACAAAATGAGTTTTATGGTTTTTATTGGTGCAATTAACCTGCTATAACATGAAGTCATGACAAAAAAATGATGCTAACATGATACAAGTGCTAAAGAGATGTGACAAAAAGTCTTTTGTTTACATTATGTAAAATACATACAAATCATATATTCTGAAAGTTATATGTAAACAAAATCTTCAAGAACCAAAAAGAGCAAAGAATCAAAGACACAAACAAACACAGGTGGTTCCAAAATTGTTAAAATATATAAAGTTAAATAGGTTTAAAATGCAATAAAAACAAAAAGATGTTGTAAAAGCGTTCAAACAAGTAAGACAACACAAACGACAATAAGTCTTTGTACACACATATATGGAATGAACGAAATTTCGTCTACCGACTCATGCGGATATATAAGATCGAGTTGTCACCATTAATCCACACTTTTTCACGAACATAGTGTGTCCACATACTAAAGATAGTGGAAGATCTGTCGTTCATACATATTAACTAATCAACCCCACTTCTTGATTCTCTGAATACTTCAAATCTACTTCCTCATGTTAAAAGTTTTGAAATTTTTCTACATGTACTTGTTACTTTATTACATTGGTGGACTTGTAGCAGGGAAATGGCAATGGTACAAGAAGGTAAATAATAAGCAGTGGTTTTAGAGCCGGGTCGAAATACTATCTACATAACTGATTACTAGTCTGGTTAAAACATTTGGATCACATTCATTTGGGCTGACCGGTTGAACTGAAGGACCAGATTCTAGCAACTATTTATTAATTTTTTTTCCATTTAAATTTTAATTTATTGGTTCATTTAAATAGTGTCCAAGTCAGGTAGAGGTTCATCACAAATGATATTATTATGAGAAAAAAATAAAAAAAAAAAACTTAAATTGTTTAGTTTTTTTTAATCTATGGTAAAAATTAGATTTTTTTTAAAATAAACTAGCTAATTACATATATATATTTTATAAATAAACGAATTATGTTTATATAAATTTTCAAAATGAATAGATGAATAAATATTGAACTTGAACTTTATTATACATTTATTTTTTCTGACCTATAAAAAAGAATGATACAAAATTGTTATTTATGTTATTGCATAAAAACTCTATCGTGTGTAAAACTC
Source organism: Ambrosia x helenae (assembly GCA_030844895.1). Taxonomy (NCBI): domain Eukaryota; kingdom Viridiplantae; phylum Streptophyta; class Magnoliopsida; order Asterales; family Asteraceae; genus Ambrosia; species Ambrosia x helenae. The sequence goes on from CM061232.1 coordinate 36,867,275, forward strand.
TCTCATGTGTGACTAGGTTAAAATTAGTAAGGGTGAGATCATGCACATATAGTATTTAGCGTGTGAAGTGTGCAAACAACTAGCTTAATTATAATGCACAAATTTGAACTAACGTAATAATAATAATAGTATTTATTTTAGCTTTACAAGTATCTTTATAATTATTACGCTGTTTGTAGAACTGTGACACAACTATTATTTCACTAGTTCAATAGTTCAAATTTGTTGTAGCGTAATTATAGCATTTACGAAATTCCCGCTGAGTATTTTCTTTCTTCACTTTATACACTTCGCATGCTAAACATGTTTGTAATTGATATTAACACTGAATTAGTAATATATCATTTACTTTTGAATTTATTATATATGTTGTTAGGCGATTTTAATACTGATCCAACTAGTGATTACCGTGAGAACATTGATAGTAACACATGAGAGCTCATGTGATGATATTATGTGGCACATGAATAATAGTTCCAAAACTTTTGTGACGAAATTGTCAAATCATAAAAAGTGAGGGGAAAGACAAGACAAAGAATTTATTAAATTTTCCAAAGGAGAAAGACAAGAGAAACGACAACTTAGTCGTTGTGCACACGGCAAACATGCAATCTCAAATTCTCAATAACGTGCGGACACCATGACATAAAGCAATGTTGTGTCGTGTCTTTGCGTGCTCCATGCTTTTTAAGGTTTTATCCAAAATTTAGACGCCATCACGCCAATCACTCACACTAGCTATCTTTCTCATGGAAACATATACTATGTTGTTTGAAGAACAATAAGTGTTGAACCAGGTAATCATATGACTTTTTAAACACTAAAGAGCCAACACGTGATATTTTAAATGTTGTTTTGTTTAGACGTTTGTTAGAAAAAGCGAACCTCAATTAACCAGAACTTTTTGCTTTTAATATATAAGATGGACACAAATAGAAATTGGCTAAAGTAAAATATGATATTCAAATTAAAATCTAAATACCGTTAATAACATTTTAAAGCTAAATGACAACTGAACAACGTTGGCTAGACTGGGCTTGAGCTATAAAATAAGTTGAACTCAACTTTTTTGTATGTACGCCAACAAATATAAATGAACAAACGTGAATAAGCAAAAAAAATTAATTGGTTTGTTCAGATTCATTTGTGCATTAAATAAACCAACATAAACGAATGACAGTTCACAAACAATTCATCAAGTGTTTGGTACATTTACATGTCTTTTTACAGAGGTTCAGTTTCCCTTTCTTTTTTTCTCTATTTTTTCAGTTTCGAGTTGGTCTTTTGGCTTTCTACACGCTATAGGTGCTCCTTAATTCTCACAAGATGTATACAAAAACTAGATTGCTGAAATTTCTACATGCTATAGGTGCTCCCTAATTGTCACAATATGTATACAAAAACTAGATTGATGAAAAATCTATGTAAGCTAATTTTGTGATTTTGTAACTTGATATTCAAATAATCTAAGATAGACCTTGCACTAGTAAATTTGTATTATGTTCGATATCTTACAATGAAAATGGAGATGCTTCTGAAACAAACAGGAAGAAAACAAAGTAAGGACTCGAAAATCATGAGTTTCAAGCTGCATAATCATTGTCATTTAATTCGAATAATAGAAATTAAATTGTTTAATTGTAGCTTAATGACAGAAGTTGAAACATCTTCTGGAAGCTGAAGACCAGGAGACTCGAAACAACTTATAGAAGCTTTCTTTAAGTCACAAGCGGGCGTCGCGTTTGTTCAAGAATTTCCTCGAACCAGAACCCATTTTTGCAACCCCCACCCTGTGCGCGCGGATAGGTGCCTAAGTATAACGTGACTTAACATTTTACTCCTTCCAATTTAGTTTCACCTTATAAACTCATCAACTTTCCATCCCACAACCAATGTGGGACAACTCACATTCACACATACAAACTCCAACAAACTCCCACATGAATGGGAGTTATTCTCAGAAACAACCTCATTCCGATTAAATTACAACAGTTGAGTTTTGCATACGATAGGTAGGTGCGACCCTTTGAACCTTCGCTTATGAAACGCACTTAGCCCACTGGCTCTGAGTAGATAGTGATGTCTTTGAACTCGTATGTCGTTTGTGTAGACGACAATATGCTTCACACAAGACTCTCCCTGACAATATCAAGTCCTGATAGTTGTGTCCGTTATGGTCATAGACACGTGCCTGGTTCTGTGAGAGCTCTCAAGTATTGTGCCCCAATAATACCCTTCGAAGTGACCCCACTTCTCTCCCACATAGGTGATTTACTAGGACTGGTTACCTCAGTCGAATCGTTAAAAACCATAAGCTTAACCTCAACCTTGTCACTTTTAGGAATGGACTAGGAAGCTTACCAAAATCTTATGGCAAACTCCCTTTTTCAAAGCGTGGGGTTTCCATCTCTCCCCTACAGTGACCTTACCTATTCAGACAATTGGGTTGTCGTATTGAGCTTAGATCTTGGGATCTCCAGTCAACTGAGTTAGGTTTTCGCATGAATTTAGTTTTTCAGGGGCTTTAGTCCCATTTCCATAGATGACTTTTGAACTAACTCTCTGCTTAAGCCTTTTGTTAGCGGATCCGCGATGTCATCCTTTGACTTCATGTAGTCAACAGTGATAACTCCTGTAGAGATTAGCTGTCATATAGTATTATGCCTATGTCTTATATGCCTGTTCTTACCGTTATACATTGTGCTCTGAGCTCTGCCAACTGCCGATTGGCTATCACAATGTATGTATATGGCCAATGTTGGCTTCGGCTACCTTGGTATATCCTCAACAAATTGACGTGGCCATTCTGCCTCTTCACCTGCTTTATCTAAAGCGCTGAATTCTGATTCCATTGTGGATCTAGCAATAACAGTTTGCTTAGATGATTTCCACGATATCGCTGCACCTCCAAGTGTGAACACATTCCTACTCATTGCTTTGGAATCATTCGTGTCAGATATCCAATTTGCATCGCAATAACCTTCAATAACTACTGGATATCTACTATAATGCAGCCCGTAATCTCGTGTGTATCTCAAGTACCGAAGCACTCTTGTCACGCAACCCTAATGAATTGAACTTGGGTTGCTTGTGCATTTACTTAGCTTGCTTACAGCATATGCTAAGTCTAGTCTAGTACAACTCATCAGATACATCAAGCTGCCAATAATTCTTGAGTACTTTAAGCCCACCTCGATTTTTAGCTAGATGTTGACTCGTGTAAATGGGACTTCTAGCCACATTAGAGTCATTTTCATTGAACTTCTCAATAATTTTCTCCACATGATGAGACTGACTTATCACACAAGTCCATTCTGGGTTCGTGTGATTTGTACTCCCAAATTCACGTCCATTAGTCCCATATCTTTCGTGTCAAACCTTGCTCTCAGGATGTCCTTTGTAGATTTTATCATTTTCTCATTATTTCCAACAATGAGCATGTAACATCGCGAATTTCCCCTAATTTTTTTTTTTTGATAAAAAGAATGTATTGTTTTAAACAATATATGTTTTAAATACCTTAAACTAATAATTATTTGTATCTCGACACTTTTGTACGTTTTAAAAATATTTTGAGTCACTTTCGGGCTTATATAATCATATTATGAATTTAGAACAATATAGTTTTAGGGAAATAATTGCCAAAAAAAGATTTGTGTGGACCGGGACTCGAACCCGCGTCCACAGCCAACCAACACACAGTGACAACCAACTGAGCCAACTATCATCTTGTGTAGTATTTCAGAAGAAAATAAACTTAACACACTCCTTAAATTGATTAGTCAAAGTCCTGGTCAAAGTCCTAGTCAAAGTCTTAGTCAAATAGTCAATTCATCATAAAAACCTTACTTTATGTTGTTGACCAATTTTAATGGCTAATTGAATCCAAAACTAGTATAAAAACCCACCTATGACCCATTATACTTTGCACCTCTAAATCGATTGTTTCAATCCGATTAAACTTTCCCTCATACCCTTCTTCTATAGTTTATTACTTCTACAATTAAAGCTTTGATTATAAGCTCTTGTAATTGGCGAATTGGAAGCTTGATATTCTTTCTTTTTCGACTAGCTACGTTGTTGAGTCTTTGGGATTCGCCTCACATACATTCACAACACTTAGAGGATAATTCACCTTAGCCAATGTGAGTTTACATAGCCCCTTTACTCTATTTTCACTATTTTTGGGGTGAAACGTGTTTAAACATTTTATACTATCATTTACTCATATTTACTTGTGATTCAATTACAACATCATTCTATCATTTGACTGTAACAAAAAGACACAGTACAATCATTAACAATGATCAAGCCGCCTGTTTAGATTATAGCGCTATAGGTCTGACAAACCCATCCTCCGCATAAATTCAGGGATGATCGATAGCAGTAACAACATTTAACTAACTTGCGAGTTAGTCATCAGTCGACACAAGGTTTGATTGTACAAAGACGCATTGTTACATGTCGGAATCATACTCTATCATCATACAACTGTGATTGTTGTACAAACTATTGTTATCAATTATATTCAAAAACCTACGTATTCTCACCAACTTTTGTTGACCCAAAATATTTTCAAACTTAACATGTTTCAGGTTCTACTTGCTTGAAGATTTGAATTAATGCTTGAAGATGTGTGCATAGTATTATTCATTTTGATGTACGAATTCTTGTAGAACAATTGTATGTAATTTATTTAAATCATTTAATGAAATTTATTATTCACCATGAGCTACTGAACAATCATCAATACGTGACATCCCGATGTTTCCGCCATCGGTTGGGGTGTTACAGATTGGTATCAGAGCCATGGTTATAGGGAATTTGGTTATTAGAAAAATAATCTAGTCTATAACCATAGGATTATAACCAGTATTTGCTCCTTTTACTTGCTATTCTCTATCTCCCTCCTACTGCTCATCCCTACTTTCATCCTTACAAGAAGGTTGCTCTCCACCATTGGATCTACTCTTAGACTAATAGGACAAAATCCTCAGGTTTAGCCTGAACCACCTTGAGATCTCGTCGAAGTTCTAGATTTTAATAACGAACACGTGCAATCTGGACGGGTGAACGCCTGTATTCTGAGTCTTCTGTCTAGGCTGGCATTGCGCATATATCCCAATCAGACGAGGGACCCGGATGCCTACCTGGGAATTCTCGGGATGAGTGTTCACCTATAGGCTAAAGCATGTCTTCACTATGTTATTAGAATTTAGAAGTTTTGATAAGTCAATGTTTTCGTTTATTCGTTTTAATTAATGAATAAATGATTACACTCACTTTCCTTAAACTAAGCTCTAAAATCTCAAAATTTTACAGCTTAAATCAATCTCATTTCATAACCATCTATGGGTTTCACAATCACACTTCACCTTACCATCGTAGCCACTTTTTAAATATTCAACACCCTACCCAAATCATATTATTTCATTTCTCCACATGTTACTTATTTTTAAAAACTATAACCTCATACCTTAGCACAAACTAAAGATTTCTAAATCCTGTTGTATTTTCATTACCTAGTAACTTTACAAAGTACATATTTTTTTTTGTCAAAAGATGTCCTCGAACTTAAATTCAATTGTTTATTTATTGACGTAACAAACGATTTTCTATATAATGCTTTAAACTATTAAAAATCACTAATAGAACCTTGATCTTCAAAACCTAATGTCATGTTTGAAATCTCCAACTAACGAGAATATTTTAATCAAAGCCTACTTAGCTTGTACTATTTAACAACTTTTGCTTTATGTACAAAACCAATTTTGAAAATAATTTTTTTTTTCATAGGAATAATATCTAGTCTCTAGATTCTCCATCGACACTCACTCATTTTCAACTTGTTCAAATTTTTACAATATTTGGCATATACCACAATCATGTTTTCTTATACACTTGATTATAACCTTTGATCCAAACCCCAAAATTTACACTGCTACATAATCTCATTACTATAAAATAAACTCTTTATCAACTATCTTCACATTCACTATCTCTCACAACCTTGATTCTGCTTCAAGATTTTTCATCATCCTCTCAAGAACTAAATTTATATCCTTCACCTTCTCAAACATGAACTAGTTACCCATGATAACCAAACTATTGAAACTTGGTTGTGTGTTGCATCAAACTTAATCCTTAGTTATACATGAGGATTCGATTATCTACCATATTTAAACATTTGATACTAGAAATCATGGAATATAAACTATTTGCTATAGACACACCTAGAGTCATTAACCTTGTCAAGGACAACACTATTACAACTCGCATGCTATGCTTGATACTTGATTGTTTATATGTACATATTATCAATTTGCAATTTATGTGTGAAATAATTGGTACACTTAATCAAACAACTGGTAGAGGATGAAGTACTTGCTCAACAGTTAGTTGAGTACCAAATAACCTACTCAACGATTGGTAGAGGTCATCATGCCTGCTCAACAGTCGGTAGAGGCCCTACAACCTGCTCAACGACTGGTAGAGGCTATCGCACCTGCTCAACAATCGGTAGAGGTTCTTACTCACTGACTGGTAGAAGTCTTTTTCCTACTCAACAGTTGGACTCATTTTTGAATACATTGTAAACGATTCAATCACAAGGTTATTTTGCATTACTTACATGTGTGTTTAGAGTCATAGAAGGACACAAAACCCTAATGTAAGGTAAATTGGTGATTGCGGTCCGGAACGTAATCATGAATTTACAGATACGTTAAGGTAGTGTAAAATTCTAATAAGGTTTTAGTAGTTCATTTGGTTTTCATATAGCCAATCAATTCATGCATTTCTTATAAGATTCCTAAAACATAAGTTTAGTATTTTGCTAGATTCTTATGCTTCTTGCTACTTCAGACGAACCTAATCCAATCCTTAAAACTCACATCTCAAACCTCTTATCCAAATTATTCGAAACAAACTATTCTATTACCTATAAATTCATATCGTGCCTTAACCCAAACCACAACTGCCTTAATTTCTACCTAATCAACCTCAAACCTGTGTTTTTAATAACTTCGGGACGAAGTTCCTAAAAGTAGGGGAGACTGTAACATCGCGAATTTCCCCTAATTTTTTTTTGATAAAAAGAATGTATTGTTTTAAACAATATATGTTTTAAATACCTTAAACTAATAATTATTTGTATCTCGACACTTTTGTACGTTTTAAAAATATTTTGAGTCACTTTCGGGCTTATATAATCATATTATGAATTTAGAACAATATAGTTTTAGGGAAATAATTGCCAAAAAAAGATTTGTGTGGACCGGGACTCGAACCCGCGTCCACAGCCAACCAACACACAGTGACAACCAACTGAGCCAACTATCATCTTGTGTAGTATTTCAGAAGAAAATAAACTTAACACACTCCTTAAATTGATTAGTCAAAGTCCTGGTCAAAGTCCTAGTCAAAGTCTTAGTCAAATAGTCAATTCATCATAAAAACCTTACTTTATGTTGTTGACCAATTTTAATGGCTAATTGAATCCAAAACTAGTATAAAAACTCACCTATGACCCATTATACTTTGCACCTCTAAATCGATTGTTTCAATCCGATTAAACTTTCCCTCATACCCTTCTTCTATAGTTTATTACTTCTACAATTAAAGCTTTGATTATAAGCTCTTGTAATTGGCGAATTGGAAGCTTGATATTCTTTCTTTTTCGACTAGCTACGTTGTTGAGTCTTTGGGATTCGCCTCACATACATTCACAACACTTAGAGGATAATTCACCTTAGCCAATGTGAGTTTACATAGCCCCTTTACTCTATTTTCACTATTTTTGGGGTGAAACGTGTTTAAACATTTTATACTATCATTTACTCATATTTACTTGTGATTCAATTACAACATCATTCTATCATTTGACTGTAACAAAAAGACACAGTACAATCATTAACAATGATCAAGCCGCCTGTTTAGATTATAGCGCTATAGGTCTGACAAACCCATCCTCCGCATAAATTCAGGGATGATCGATAGCAGTAACAACATTTAACTAACTAGCGAGTTAGTCATCAGTCGACACAAGGTTTGATTGTACAAAGACGCATTGTTACATGTCGGAATCATACTCTATCATCATACAACTGTGATTGTTGTACAAACTATTGTTATCAATTATATTCAAAAACCTACGTATTCTCACCAACTTTTGTTGACCCAAAATATTTTCAAACTTAACATGTTTCAGGTTCTACTTGCTTGAAGATTTGAATTAATGCTTGAAGATGTGTGCATAGTATTATTCATTTTGATGTACGAATTCTTGTAGAACAATTGTATGTAATTTATTTAAATCATTTAATGAAATTTATTATTCACCATGAGCTACTGAACAATCATCAATACGTGACATCCCGATGTTTCCGCCATCGGTTGGGGTGTTACAGAGCATGTCATCCACATATAGACATAAGATGACATACCCATCTTGTGTGTCTTTCACATACACACACTTGTCACATTCGTTGATTTTGAACCCAAAATCAAGCATCACGTGATCAAACTTTTGATGCCATTGTTTTGGAGCTTGTTTCATACCATACAAGGATTTTACAAGCTTGCATACTTTCTTTTCTTGTCCTTTGACTATGAAACCCTCGGGTTGTTCCATGTAAATATCTTCCTCTAGCTTTCCATTGGTGAACTTCCAAATTTTTAATGGTTGCAATGGCAAGTACCATCCTGATGGATGTTATTGGCGTGACAGGCGAATATGTGTCAAAAGAATCTAAGCCTTCTCGCTATTTATATCCTTATTTATCAATGGTGCCATCTGGCTTAATCTTTTTCTTAAAGATCCATCGATATCCTAGTGGTTTGCTTCTCGTAGGAAGATCCACTAGCTCACAGGTGTGGTTTTGTAAAATAGAATCTATTTCACATTTTATGGCCTCCTTTCACTAAGGCCCATCCGACGAATTTACCGCTTGTTGGTAAGTTTGCGGTTCCTCCTCAACCATATAGGTGAGGAAATCTGGGCCAAAAGATTTTTCAGTCCTTTGCCTTTTACTCCTTCGAATGTCACCTTCTTCAATCTCAGATTGTCTATGAGGTTCATCATTTTCAACTTCTTCTCTTGAAAAACTTTCCCCAGTTGGGTTTGATAGGCCCGGTTCATCATCTAGACCACTCTCATCAAACAGGTTTGGTGAACCCAATTTAGGCCTTTCCAAGCATGGGAATATGTGCTCAAACCAAAAAGCATCCTTAGATTCCAATATAGTGTCGTTAGACACTCTAGGATTCTTCGAGTCATGCACAAGAAAACGAAGTGGACCACCCATACGAGTGAATCCAATGAGCACACAATCCACAGTTTTGGGTCCTATCACAAGACGCTTTGGTGGTGTTACAACCACCTTAGCTAGGCAACCCCACACTCGCAAGTGTTTGTATGATGGTTCGAATCCCGTCCATAATTTCTACGGTGTTACGTCTTTCTCCTTATGGGGAATTAAATTTAGAATGAATCTTGCTGATAAAAGAGCATCCCCCACATGTCCTCACTCACCCCAGAACTTATCAACATGGCATTCATCATTTCTTTCAGGGTTCGATTCTTTCGTTCCGCTATGCCATTTGATTGTGGGGAGTATGTGGCGTGAGTTCATGTATGATTCCACTTTTTGCACAAAGATCAGCAAAAGGTGAAACATACTCACCACCTCAATTGCTTCTTACCTTTTTTATCTTTCGATTAAGTTGATTTTCAACTTCGGGTTTGAACACGACAAATTTATCAATAGCCTCGTCCTTACTCTTAAGTAAGTACACATAACAAAAGCGTGTGCTACCATCAATAAACGTGATGAAATACTTGTTCCCACTTCTAGTAGGAATCGCTTTCAAATCACACACATCGGTGTGGATTAAATCAGAGGACTAGTGATTTATTCAACCTTTTTGAATGACGTTCGTGTTTGTTTTGCTTTGACAAAAGTTTCACATTTATAGTTTGAGTCACACTACAACAAAAATGACTTTTAAGGACCTTTTGTGTGGGACGCTTGCAAAATAGGGTCATAAAAACAATTTAATAGGACGAATGAACTTTTGGGGTCCTTTTATTATATATGCTACTAAACCGGCGTCCTAAAAAGCTATTTAATAGGATGGATGATTATTTGGGGTCCTATTATCATATAACTTAATAAGACACTTAAAATGCTGATTATAATAAACTAATTTATAAGACATTTAGTTGTTGGTGTCCCATTATTTGGTAATGTAATAGAACACTTGATCACCGGGGGTCCTATTATAACATAACTTAATACGACACTTTGTAGCTAAGTCATAAATATTCGATGTTATAGGACCCTTTCTAGTCGAAGTCATATTAGAACATAACTTAATAAGACACTTGACACATGGGTCTTATATCTTTAACTTTTATATGACGCTTAATGATTGTAGTGTTATTATAATTACATCGTAATAGGACACATGATATTTGAGTTATAAAACATCAGATTTATAGGACACTTATTTGCTAGAGTTCTATTATAACATAACTTAATAGGACACTTAAAACTTGGGCTCTTATAACTTTAACCTTTATAGGACACTTAATCATAGTGGTATAATTATAATACACTGTAATAGGACACTTAATATTTGAGTCATAAAACATCAGTTTTACAAGATGCTTATTCGCTAGAGTTTTATTATAACATAATTTAAGAGGATACTTGACACTTGGGTTTTATAACTTTAACATTTATAGTGGTGGTGGTCATTGGTGGTGGTGGACGGTGGTGGGTGGCGGTGGACGGTGGTGGTAGACGGTGGGTGGTGGGTAGGCGATGGGTGGGTGGTGGTAGGCGATGGTGGTAGGCTGTGGGTGGTGGTAGTGGACGGTGGTGGTGGACGGTGGGTGGTGGTGGACGTTGGTGGTAGTGGACGGTGGTGGTGGTGCTGGATGATGGTGATGGTAGACGGTGGGTAGTGGTGGACGGTGGTGATAGTGGACGTTGGTGGTGGTGGACGGTGGTGGTGGTGCTGGACGATGGTGATGGTGGACGGTGGTGGTGGTAGACGCCTAGACGGTGGGTGGTAGTAGGCGTAACGTCCCGTTACTTTAAAAAACGTTAAGAGATATCAATAATATATATATATATATATATATATATCTTGCAACGATACTAATTCGTTATCATTAATATCCCGCTAGTGAAGAATACGTTTTTGCACTTTATTTACTTAGTATATATATATATATATATATATATATATATATATATATAGGGTCAAGATCATGTACAAAGGGTGTTTTGTGTGAGAAGGGTAAGAAGGTTTTATGATCATTAGATGACTTTAATCAAGGGTGTGGATTAATTAAGTGGCAATCTTGTAATTAGTGTTATAATTTTATAAATGAATTAAACCATTTAGGGGTATAATAGTAAAACACTCACTACAATTAAATGATATTATCCTAATTAATGTCATCTCTCATCACTCACCGTGTCAGTTACTAATTGATGTCAATTAACAAACAAATATATACAAGATCAATGCAAAAAATAAAAGAATAGAGATGTAAAGAAAGGATTGGGTTTTTTGTTTATCGTGTCAGTTACTTAGGGCCACTTTTGAGTTGAAGATTCCTTATGACTTTTGTTATAATTGTCGACTTTAGCAGTAATACATCGACTTCTTTTCCATGTTGGGAAGATTTTTCAATACTTTTGAGCCATTTTATAAATGGTAGCGAGGTCCAATGTTGATGGCAAACATCCGATGATGAATATCATTATCACAAATACTCATCGCTAACACATGTAAACTCGCGGGAGTGTTTTTTTAGTAATGAAGATGAAGACGACGTCCGATAATGATGAAGACGACGCCTATGTTATAGTGTTTGATTTTAAAAAACCTCTTGTTTTTATTTTGGTATTTTTGCAAACTAAAGCTTTCTGGGAGGAAAGCCTTATTGTGTAAACCACATTGTTGGAAGATATAACACTTTTTAGTTTACCCACTTTGTTTGAAGTTAAAACACTATACTGGTTATTGTTCACTGGTTTGAATGTAAGAACATGACATTTTAAGTCATTGTGTTTTATCATCATCTAGAATGATTGGTAATTAATTTTTTTTTTTTTTTTTGAGTTTTAGTAGATTATGAAAACACATTCTATATGATGAAGATAAAACACAATAGTCGGTAAAACACAATTGGGAGTTTTGATTGTGTTTGCTGAATATGAACACATACTAAAGAAATGTGTTTTGTGTGTAAGATGAATATTAAACACTCCTGTATGACGTTAAAAAACACAATAGTTATTGGTTGTGTTTTTTATTCTACAATTGTTAGTGTCTATTAAACAAGGTAAAACACAATATGGGGTATTGATTGTGTTTTCTGAATAAATAAATAAACTAAAAAAATGTGTTTGGTTTTTAGTTTTTGTAATCTTTAATGAGGCATATGGTTTGACTGAATTATAAAACACGTATTATACATAAAACACAACAGCAAGAACACAAAACACAACAACAAGAATTTTCGAGAATCGATGTTGAATAATAAGTGAACAATGAATGCAATGCAGGAATGATTGTATAATAACTGAGCATGATTCGTTGAGAGTCATAATAATATCCCTAAAAATTCTCCAAATTAATAACACCCATTATTATCAAATTTTTCTCTAAAAATAAGATTACAATGCAATTTACCTTGATGCCCTTCTAGTACATATTATTGGCTGCCACATGTCACCACCAGGTTCCTTCTTACCCTTCTCACATATTTTAGCCTTTGTACAAGAACCCTTATATATATATATATATATATATATATATATATATATATATATAGGTAGAGGATCCGGTAAGAAAATTGTTTTGTGTAGGAAGTGTAGGAAGAGTTTTCAACCGTTGGATCAAATCTGATTAAATATTTAGATCAAGGGCATAATAGACTTTTGTGTCATTTTATTAATTATTAAAAACCCACAAATTTAGCAACTAAATTAAGGATTTTAATGAGATTCAATTATCTAAAATAACTAATTCTTCCACACAATATTCAATCCCATAACAATCAATCGGTTTCTTCAATTTTTTTCCAATTAATAGATGATGGCAGAAGTTTTTAAACTATAGGTGACGAAGTACAATTAATGTTTCTTAGCAAGAAGTACTAATTGAACCGTTTTTAACTTTATGAGTCCCTAGTGTCTTATAGAACCGTTTTTTACCTATATGGCTTCATACCAAAAACAAGATCCGGATGTAATACAGCCATTTCTAAGTCCTTAACTAAACCGTTTTATATGGGCATGTTTTTGTTTAAAATGTACGAATACATAGTGTTTTATACGAATAAATAGTGTTTAATACAATTAAGTAGTGTTTTACACGAGCAAGTAGTGTCTTTTAAAATGCTTTCGTTTACTTCTTTTTTTATAAAGGAGAATTGCAATAATAACGAACTTTTTTTGCACTATATTTGTAATTTAACCGTAGTGTTTTTTTAAAATCAAATATCCAAAAAACACAATGTAATATCATCCAAAACATAATCGACCTAATCCAAAACATAAAGATAAACCAATATTTTTCCAAATCTCAAAATAAAAGTCATTTTTTTCCCATTGAAGGCCCCAATCTTTCACGGATTCGATCAACCGCGGTCTTCTCCAACTCTCGCCTAGTAGCATCCGGTAATTGGTAATATTCGTACACTCCTAACTCAACATCCGGTCTGTATAAATTGACATCACTTAGTAGGATTTTTGCAACATACTTCCTCCTTAGTTCATTAAGTTGTCTTTTTTGGGTCCCCAACAATTCACCTTGTTTGTTGCACTCATTAGAAAAGCCGCAATTCCATTCCCTAAGAGGCTTACCCTTGTAGGTCTCCATGTGTCTCATTACGAAAACACCACAGTCTACATCATTATGGGCCGTCTCCCACGCTAGTTTCAACCGGTACGGAATTGTTTGCTTAACCCAATTTGCACTAGTGTGGCCCACTGATTTTAGGTAACCAGCGAAAGCTCCTGTCTTGTAAAAAAAGTCTGTTACTATAAACAGGTAGATAAAAGTAAATTCAAATAATGGGGTACAATTGGGTACAAATAAGGGATTTTTATTTTTACCATTTTTTCTGGCCAAAGTTTGCATCTCGCCTTGAAAACATCCGTTAGTTGCATGTTATCAATCACAAGTGTGTCATGTGTCATGAGGTTAAAACACATAAGGTAGAAATGGTTCGACTGTAAAATGGGCACGAAAATTAGATCGAACCCAACGATCGTTTTGCTCTCCGTCCATTCCAAACACGATACCATGTTTTCCTCAAAGTGTTTTATCCTCACCCTGACCGGTGCATCATAATCGGCTTGGTCCTGGTAACAAAAAAAAAAGGTAGTGTTTTTAAAACAGATTCATGAAAGTAGTGTTTTAAAACAGGATATTTAAAGGTAGTGTTTTAAAACATACCAACATATTAGGCGGGCAGAACAAGCATTTTGGTGACCCATCGCTCCTATACTTTTCTTCATAGTTCAACACCGCTGCCCAAGCGCTCAATACCTCCACTTGAAGCCATTGTCCCGGCGCAACCGACTCAAGTGCGCCCCTCATAATCGTCAAATCCCAGGTTGTTTTGAAGATAGGTATCCTATGTTATTATGGACATGTTTTTTCAAGTTAGGAAACTATAAACTAAAGGTATATATACATTAGAAACTTACCACGGGTCAGCCCAAGCGGCGAATACATAGGTGCTCACGCATGACTCGGCCAGGTCATACATCGCTCCTAAATCCACCCGTCTACGAACATACGGTGACCTTAACGCTTCGGGTAATTTTTTTTAAAACACTACTATAAAAAAAATCATCTACAAAATTATCTAAAACCCAAAACTTAGATGTTCTAACGAGTAAATGCTGAATAAAACACTATTTTTAAAACACTACTATAAAAAAAATCATCTACAAAATTATCTAAAACCCAAAAACTTAGCTGTTTTAACGAGGAAACAAACGTATAATGTTTTCATAATATATAAACACTGCATAAAACACTGCATAAAACACTATTATGAAACACTATTATCTAAAACCCAAAACTTAGGTATTATTAAAAAAACCTACTCAAGAACATGATTCCCCCCTAACAATGATTCTTGAAACACACTCAACCTCAAGCATCATAAAACACCCGAAAAAAACCTAATTATTAAAAAAATTAATCAAAATCAGTTAAATCGGTACCTGTGAGGGTAGATGTAGGATGTATTGGTGTCTGATTTCCCTCCATTTGATTCGTTTTTTTTTCCGATTAAGTCTGGATCAAACGAACAGATTTTTGGGTGTTTTATTTCCTTCCCTTTTGCGTACTCTGTTTTACCACGAGTTGGATCTGTATAAGAACACTATAGATATTAGGTTTTTTTGATTTGTTTGTTAGTGATAAAGAAAGAAGAAGATGGAGAGACCTTCGTGATATTTACAGAGAGATAGAGAGAGGGATGAGTAAAATAGGATAATATTTATTAATTATGCTTGAATCAAGGAGTGGTTAGTAGATATATAAATTAAAATGTCTTTTCTACCCTCTTTTAAAACACTAATTAGACCATCCTACCCCTAACCATTAATTTATAATTAATATAATCTTAACTAGCCTAAACTTTTAATCTAAACCATCAATTTCTAGATCAAACGGTTGAAAACACTTCCTACTCTTCCTACACAAAACAATTTTCTTACCGGAACCCTACCCTATATATATATATATATATTTTCTTGGCTTTATAATAATTAAAAACAATATCGACTGGTGACAAGTAAACGTACTACGTAACTAACAACTAGTTAATATTTATAAATTTTAAAGGCACACACACACTATTTTAGTAAGCAAATAAGAACGACAGAAATTGTCATTTGCCACTTTTTTGAATAGTACAAGCCCCAAAAGCATGATGTACAATGGTTTAACGCACAAAAACACTTTACAACACCTACAATGAAAGATTTTTTGGCGGCCAGTTTTTTCATTCAATTTTTTTTTCCCGCTAATCCCAACCTCGATACACTCATTCCCCAATTCTCCTAACCCTAATTCCTCTCATTCCTATTCTTCTCTCTACCCTTTCCTCTCTCAATCGACCAGCAAGAAGCTATGACCACAGCCTTCCTGCGAATATAATGGTGAGAACAGAGAGAGACGGCTATGGTAAATTTCTTTTGCGTGCATCATCATCACCATCATCCCAGTCGATGATCCACAGTTGCTGGTCTTTTGGGTAAATTTCTTTTGGGTACAATTAGGGCTGCTCATAGTTGTTTGCTATTTGTTTTCTTTTATCGATGTTTTTAGGGTTTTGTTTCAGATTTGTTACTCTTCATGTTTTCTATTTTGTGACCATAAGATGGATCTGATATGTGTATATGTGAATGTGTTTTTCTACTCACACATGAACACTTTTGTAACCCTAGATTTGTAAAAGTTATGATTTACTTGGAACCTTTGTGGGAAATTCATCATCTTTCAACTAAATGTGAAGTGGGATTTCCTTTTCTTTCAACAAGTTTTTTGGAGCGCCAAACTTTTATCCTTTTCGACTCAAGTAAACCATGTATTTTGCTGTGTACTGGGTGGTTTCTTCTAATCTGAGTTATGCAACATATTGGATTTCTTGCGTGGAGTAGTGAATTAAAATTTGGATATTACAATATGTGTTCTTAGATAAAAGATCTGACTGAATCTGTCGTGGGAAGATCAGTTATTCCAGTGTCCGTGTTAAAGACGATGCATAGTTGAAGAAGAAGAATGCTGATGGAACATTTTCCAACCCATAGTTCATAATTAACCTGTGTCTGTTCAACCCATTTCAAACAGGTTAATTACTTTTCCGCTAATTTGCTTTTGATAGCCAGCAACTTGGATTTTGTGAGTGCACTCAATTGCGATATTATGTTTTTCAAGAAAAGAGACGCCCCTTCTTCATTCTTTTCTAGTTTTTCGATAGACAAACAACCATTCAGCGACTTAACTAGTATATCTATATGTGCAGTTGGATGTGATAGCATAGATATGGATAGGGGAACTGAGAGACTGAGATATAAAAAAAAGATCTATTGGCAAAGATTTATTATTTCATAGGTTCATTTATATATGAAGGAGATCTAGATATAGCAACAAAAGTTGAATGCAATTCAGGAATCTCTCCCTCGCCCCATAAACAAAATTAAAACTGGATGGCTTAATGTGACTGAATATGCCTTTTTGAAATGTTTCCAATTAAGTAATCATCAAGACAGCTCTGATAAAAACTATAGAAACCAAACTAAAAGCAAACCTTGTATGTTAAGTAATCAAGAGAGCTCAAATAAAGCTACACCAGATTATATACAAGGATTAATTACTTTAATCAAGTAGCTGGCTGTCATCATATGAACCGCTTTTTAATTTTTTTTTTGGAATTTTGTATTAATTCTCAGTAATGCTTCGTGATTTTAATTTGACCATTGCATAATTTCTAGACAAATAATAGATTAATAATGAAGAAACAATAAGCACACCGGAGATTAGGACTAATCACCGGGGGGTTTATACTTACGTAACTACAAGATTAATCCTTTACCCAAACCGTGATGGTAACCCGTGTGAGTGTTTAGTGCGGGTGAGTGCGTGTATGAAGTGTGTGAGAACACGAGGTTTAAGTGGTTCGGTCGTTAATGACCTACGTCCACTGTAAGTACACCGGAATGTTATTAATAACGAGAGAGATTACAAGGAGTGAGTATAGTTGCTATCGTTATTTCTGAATGAATACAAGGGTTGTATCTGATCCTATTTATAGGCTTAGTAGTGGGCTGCATGGAGAGGCCCATAGGTGACACCATTGGCTTGGGCCCAACCGAGGCCCAAATCCATGGTCCTTCTGAAAATGGCGGGAAAAGGCAGGTTACTGTTGATGACGTCACGCTACAGTGTGGTCGTTGTTGTAGCTGGACACGTGGCGGATTTCTGGTGGTGCATAGTAACGTCGTACTTGCTACAGTGTTCAGGCTATCTCTGCTGTCTGATGTGACGTCTGACAGTTGGCGAGGTAATGCCTGCTGGTCACTGTTCACGACAGCATGCACAGTGTAGCCGTTCACCTTTTGTACTATCTGCCACATGTCCTTCTCCTGCTGGTGTGTACTCTGACATGGATCTTTATGAATCTTCCTTTTGTCGTTCTTTGTACTTCGTATGAAAAGTGCTAAGGGAAGATTCCGCGCGTGGTTTCACGCGCGTATCAGGTATTGTTTGCTGCTTATCATCTGTCTTGGCGCGCGAGACATGTTGATTGCTTGTCCCCGCGCGGGTGCGTTCCTGCGCCGTGATCTGGCGCAGGGTTGTTGTTTCACGGGGATAGGGATGCCTTTCAGATTAGGCTCCCTATCCCTTCAAGTCCCCCTAGTCTAGGACTTCTCCAGCTCGCTGATGAGGAGGTGGAGTGCTAGACTCAAAATATGCTAGTCGCGGATGAAAGCTCATCTGCTTGTGTTGTAGAAGCTCTTGGAAGTGTTCTTACGCGGATTCTTGAAAAGTTCGGCGGGGAACGTCTTTTCCAGTTTTACGTCAAAGTTGCGCCGAGGAGGACGTGCTCCGCCTTACCCTTGCAGGCGTTGGGCGGGGAACGTCTTTTGCAAACTTACGTCAAGTTTCCGCCGTGAAGGACGTTCTCCGCCTTAACTTTGCAGGAGCTGGGCGGGGAACGTCTTTTGAAAATTTACGTCAACCTTCCGCCAAGAAATTAAATGTTGTTGGAGTGATTTAATGGGGGTTTGGAGTTTGTGATAAATTCTAAATCATTGACATTCAATTTGTCTCTCATAAATTGGAGTAATGCGCCTGGAATTTGAATGATCAGTTACTTCTGATGGAAGTTTAATGGTTGCTAACGTGTTCAGTGACTGTCTGGTTGTGCAGACTGAGGCACGTCACGTCGTGGTTGCAGTTACCAACATCTCGTCTGTGTCAGGAGCGTGGGACGTCACGCGTTTGACGTTTTGTCTTCGTGGTTAAGATTGTGCCACGTGTCAGTGGGCACGTGCTTTCTGTCAGGCACGTGGGTTATCACGCGCTCACTTTACTGATATCGTGAGATCTTTCAACACGTGTCGATCATCCGGCGTGTGTGTAGCGTATAACTGTCACACACTACCATCCGAGCCGTCCGTTTGTGTTATTGACACGTGTCGTCATCTGGTGCTTGGAATTTGAAAAGGTGTGACGGTTAGTGCTTCCCTGGTGGGTCCCACTGTCATTAATGCGATGAGTATATAAACCTCATCAGGGTTCATCTGAACGGTTACTCTCTCATAATTTTCTTCTTCCTTTCCTTGCTTTCATTTTCCTCTCAAACTTCCGGCCAACTTCCTTTGAAGTTTCCGTTTAATCTTCAAAGATCTTTCTGATCTTGAAGATTCATTGTTGAAACTTCAGGTTTCTTTGTTTCTGCTTCCTTTTCGTTCCTTTCCTTTCCACTTGTTAGTTTTTGAAATCCATTTTTCTTTCAACTTCCGTTGAAGATTCCGGTGAATCTTCATATTTTCCGGCACATTTTCCAGATTTCTTGAGTTTTCTTGTTGTCATGTCTGAAAGTCACAGTACCTCCATAGATGCCTTGGGCAAGGGCCCGGAGGAGGTTGTGTAGGAGACCACCGTAGAGCATGGTCGAGTGAAGGAGAGGAAGTTGATGACCAACACACATTGTGTTTGGAGTCAACATCACTTTGCTGACTTCTGTGAGATCTTCCACATTCTGCCGGAGTGGGAGCCGGTGTTGCCGTCTCCGACGGATACAATCTTGTCTGCCACCGGTGGGCAAATAGCTTTATATGAAGCCCACATTACCAAGTGTGGCTTCCGCCTTCCCTGTACCCGCTTCCAAGTGGATACATTGATAGCCTATGGGATTGGGCCCACCCAACTGACGGCCTTTGGGATGCTGAGGCTAGTACACTTTGAGGCCTCATGCAGGGCGTTGGACATTGAGCCAACCGTTGAGCGGTTCAACGTCTTTTATTTTCTGGCGAGGGATGAGACCTGGTTCTCTTTCAAGTCCCGCCCAAAAGTGCCGCCGATGGCTACTCACACTCCTAAGTCCCTTCATTGGGCTAAGGAGAAGTTCTTTTTTGTGAAGAGGGGCGTCATCCCGGTGGGGTTGCCCTGGAAGGTGGTTGCGGAGGGCCAGCGGGTGGCCGACATGGAGGTGGTGAAGGACTATAAGTCACAGTCCTGGTTTACTACCCTGACGACCAACGCCACCAAGTTGGAGATCAAAGGATTGTCGGAGGGATTCTTCCTCCTACTTGGCTTGAGCCGCGTGGGCATCCGCGAGGGGAAGGAGCCTTACATCGGCAAAGAAGGTTAGTTTTTTTTATCCCTTACATTAATTTGAAGTCTTTCGTGAAGTGTTGCTAACTCTTGTCTTGTTTTCAGGTGTGAGCAAGGCTCAGTTTTTCGCTGCCCGAGCGGAAAAAGGTATCAAGTGGCGGGAGGTGGCTGAGGGCCAAGCTTCTTGCTTAGATGCTGTGGCGGACCGTTTCTATTACCCCAACCTCACCGGCGCGCCGCTGGCGTATTATGCGATGACTGGTATGTCTTACGATCCTATGTTGACTATCATATTTGGCGATGACTCTACTGACTCTTCAGTAGAGGTAGTTGAGCCGTTGAAGGCATCTGCGGGGCGTGGTCGATGGAAACACGCTCCGCGGAGGCATACCTATGCCAAGAAAAATCCAGTCTCTGATCCAAGCTATTCCCATGTAGCAGGGGAATTCATTAAGGGGCGCCGCCGGAGGCGAGACGGCCCTCCTTCCGACGATGAGGAGGATGTGTCTTCTGGGCCCCAGAAGAAGAAGGGGAAGGTATCTTCCAGCGCAACTGCGCGGGGGTCGGCTCCTTCTAGGGAAACCTCCCCTATTCCCCCTGGTGATGGAGGGGGCGAGGGGCCTGTCCAAGGTCCTGAGCAGTCAAGTGCTCCTAAGGCCTCCCTTGGGAGTGGCGGTGGCGGGCCACAAGGAGCAACAGCACCTGTTTTTACTGTGGGCATTGGTGCCGCCCCTGCTCGCCAGCCGCTGTTCCGAAAGCTGCTGAGGAAGAAGACTCCTGGTAAGTGTTGCACTCCTCTTTGTATTTTCTCTTTTTATTATTATCATTATCTTAGTTTATTACTTTTCTTGCTAGTGGCGCCGAAGGTTGTGCCTACTACTCCTACGTCTCCATCCGCGAAGGCGAGTAGGAGCGAGGAGGAAGCTCTTTGGAGGGAGCAAGAGGCGGCGCGGAAACAGGCAGAAGCCGATGATGCTTTACAAAAGGCTGAGGCTGAGAGGGTGGCCGCCGCGAAGAGGCAGGCGGAAGCCGATGAAGCCCTTCGCAGGGCTGAGGCTGCGAAGACAGCTGCTGCCAATGAAGCCAAACGAAAGGCTGAGGCAGAGAAGAAGGCGGAAGCTGATCGCCTTCGCCTCCAAGAACATCAATTCTTGGAGGAGCGAGCCCGGTTGGCGAAGGAGCGCGAGGCAAAGGAGTGCGCTGATGTTGAGGGCCGGGAAGTGGCCCATGAAGGAGACGGTTTTGAGAGGGCCTTGTTCGAGCAGGGTGCTTCTGGGGCTGGTGGCTCGCGCCAGGATCGGCGCGAGTCCTCAAGGGTTGGGGAACCGTCAGGAGCCTATGATGGCTCCTGTTGGTCTGGTGGTGACGCCATTTGGCGCCCTCGCTGGGCAATCAGGGAGAATACATTATTCTCTAACTCCCTGGCTGCCGAGGAGTTTGTCAGCGAGGTGGTGCCTCCCTACGAGCGCACTCACCAAGACATGCTGAGTCGTCAGGACCTTATTGCTGCCCTGTGCGTTAATCAGGCGACTCAACTGTCTATGATGGACTCGCTGCGCCGCCGTGATTCGGCGGCGGTGTGGCGAGATATTGAGAGGGTGGAGGCGGAGAAGGCAGGCCTTGCGGAGAAGGAGGCTGCCTTCAAGGCAGAAATTGCCAAGTACCGCCGTCGCGCCCATGATGCGGAGGCCAAAGTCTCCAAGCTTGAGGAAGACGCGGCCTCTGAAAGGCGCCGCTGGTCAGAGTCCTGGAAGAAAGCTAATGTTGAATCCATGAAGTTGAAGGACACTCTGGCGGAGGCGCAGGAGGAGAGGCGGACGGCGGTCCGCAAGCTGGAGGAGAAGAGCAAGGCCCTTACTGAGAGGACCGCTAAATACGTGGAGATGCGCAAGGAGCTGGAGTCTAAGGACTCGGCCCTTGTTGCAGCCACAGAGCGCGTCTCTTTCTTGGAGGAGGAGAAGGTCCGGATCCTTGGTGCAAAGGAGGATCTGGAGCGGGATCTGGATTCTTCTGACCAGGCTCGCCTTGAGGCTGTCAAGGAGTGTGAGGCGGCCAAGCTCTTGTTGGAGGAGGCGGTCTCTGCCCAGACCCAGATGCAGAATTCCATCAACTAGTTGATGACAGATGGAATGAATGGGGTGAGTTCTCGCGCTTTCTTTATTTTTGATGTTTGTCTTTCCAGTCAATATGCTAACTTTTGTTTTGTTTGTAGGTCTTCAAGAGGTTCTGGCAAGAGCCTATGCTGGGCGACCAGATTACTGCCATTGCCGCCGTCGCCCAAGCCTATGGTTATGGCGAGGGTTACGAGGACGGCTTCTTGCACGCTCAAAATAATGGGCGCATTGAGGACGCGAAGCACTATGGGAAGCCCCTGAAGGATGAGTATGAGGCTGAGCTTGTCAAGTTTGAAAAGATAGACTTCCCCATCCTTCAGGTGCTCGCGGATTGTAACAACAACGCGGATCCTCCTGCGGCCTTGAAGTACTTTATCGAAACATCTGATGAGCTGGCAAGGGCTTCTGGCGAAGGAACCTCCGGGGCGGGTGATAGATAGGCGTCAATTTTGTTATTTGTAATCGTTTATGTAAATACAAAAGGGTTTTTAAGTCCCTTTCTTTAATGAAATTTCAGTTTGTTATATCGTGTTGTCTCGTTCCTAACTTACTTATTTAACCAAGTCGTCACCCGGTGTGTAAGTAGAAGTTAGGACGCGCGCTCGGCTAGACAGTCCTGCATTTAAGTGTTAACACTTTTTTTCCTTGAAGACTGTAGCGGAGGTCGACTTGTGCCATTGAGTCCGACTTAGGCGCATGATAGCCTTGCCTAGAAGACCTTTCACCGCGTTTCATGCTGCGCGCTGTTCTCTTGTCCGAGTTGCAACGACTCTAGAAGACAAGAGTTTATGCGCGTGCCGTTGTTATGCGGGGTTATAGGTCCGGCAAGTAAATCCGTCTTGAAGACCATGCGCTGTGTAAGGAGTGTAAGCCCGATGCGCACGCGGCGCGTCTTGAAGGCACACCTTGCTTTATTAGCTAGCGGCTTTGGTCCGACGTGATTTTGCCCAAGTCTTGAAGATCCTGGCGCGGAAAATACAAGTAGAAACACAGATATAGGAAACGTTTTCATTGATAGTGTGGCATGTGTAGCCATGTTACATGATTACAAATAACAACGCCGCAGCTGTGCGCCGTTCCATGATCGCGGAATAGGAGTGCCATCTAGCCTTTCTAGCGCGTAGGCGCCTTTGCCTAACACTTCTTGTATCTTGTAAGGACCTTCCCAAGTTGGGGCGAGTTTCCCCGGCTTTTCAGCGTTGGAAGCTTCGTTGTTGCGGAAGACGTAATCCCCAATCTTGAAGGTCTGTTCTGTGACGCGCTTGTTATAATATTGTTCCAGTTGAGTCTTGTAGCTGGCTTCCTTTATTGCCGCGAGGTCACGGCGCTCTTCTAGTAGATCGAGGTTCATGCGGAGCTCTTTATCGTTATCGGTTGTGTCGGCCATTAATACCCTTGACGTGGGGCAAGTTATTTCTGCGGGAATCACTGCCTCGGAACCGTATGTTAAGCTGAACGGTGTTTCTCCGTTACTTGTTTTTGTGAGGGTGCGGTAGGCCCACAAAACGTGTGGAAGTTCGTCTACCCACCATGTTCTTTTGGTTCCCAGCCTTGTCTTGATGCCTTCTACAATTGTGCGGTTGGCCCTTTAGACTTGGCCGTTGATCGGATGTCGCGGTCCGGTCAAAGATAGTATTTATAAATCCTATATTACCTCAACTAATGTAGTAGTGGCAACAAAGGGTGTCGAACCACGAAGAGTTTGTGGTCGGTGAAATAGGTTTTAGTTGATTGAAAAATGTCACTTATGAAGAAATAGTTAATTATGAAGTTTAGTGTTTTTGTTCATTTAAGATTTTTGGTTTGAAAGTTGTGAACCACAAGGTGATTCAAGATTATAATTTGCAAAAGTAAAAAAAAAAATTAAAACTTGATTAACAATAAAAACTTTGAATGTAAATAGTTGATTGTAAACAATAATAATAAAATGGAAATCACACCGGCTTCGATAAGCAACCTAGAGTTCTATCACAATTTGGGTTGAATCAAATGTTTGCAATGAAAATTAACGGGTTAATTGTTTCAATAGGCTTAGGTGTCAAGTTTCATCAATATCAAAGATGGACTAAACTACACTTCATTACTCTAGAACATGTAAACCCTAATAGCAAGTTAAAGCATAATTAACCGAATTCATTTCCCTAGTAATTGGCGCAAGAAACAATTATCAAAGGGAATTCAAAACAAGATTAACGCAATTAACTAGCTTGTTCAAATCACAATTACAAAGAAATAAGAAAAATACCCAAATGTTCAAGAACCCTAGATTACAAATCTACACGGGTGACTCCAAGAAGATTAGCCGCTCATGGTGATTGGAACTTCAATGATGATCGAAGGAATAGGAGAATTGTTCATGGAAAGGTTTTTTGGGATAACGGTTTAGGAATTGTGTTTTAATGGTTTGGTGTATGGTTAAAAACATGGAATGAAGGATGATGATTTTGAATGATTTTTCGTGTTATGGAGTGATTTGATTGTGATATTGGGAGTTAAAAGATGATGATTATGATGCTAAAAGTTTGTTTTTGTAGATTTCTCCTTGAGTCCAGGGTCAAAGGCCTCATTAAAACCCATAAAAAACCTTAAAATTCGTCAACAAACTCATTTGACCCAGCAAGTGGAGTCGCTAACGCGACCAGATGGAGTTGCCGACTAGACCAATGGAGTCGTCGAAGCAGCAAGATGGAGTCGCCGACTCGAATTACCACTGACGCGAGATCTGGCTGTCTACCAGCTATCTACGCCCCTTTAGTGAGTCGGCGACGTCAAAAACAGTAGTGGCCGACTCCAGTAATCCTATTTTAGCCCTTCTTCTTCATTTCTTCCAACCGGTTCACCTAGCTCCATCCCAAAGCCTCGTTAAGTTCCGAAAAGCACCTTAAACTTCGTTAAACCTGCAAAACGCAAACTTTATCAAAGTAGTGTATCCAAAACCATAAAATCACATAAAAATGTAATCTTAAACACGAAAAGCTTATGACTTTCACCCGCGTATCACATCCCCACACTTGTCTTTTTGCTTGTCCTCAAGCAAACTTATTACACTTTCACTGTTTCAACACAAAACACAATCCCCATTCTCAAGCAACTTAAGTTAAGGTCTAGTGTCATACCCGGTTCCAATATTTTTCTACAATCACAACTTCTCAACTTTCAATGAATATTTCTTTTCAAAACTCAAGTGGTTACCCAAGACTAGCCTACCTTCTAGAGCCGACAAGCTACACACATATCCCTCACGATATTCTCTCCACTCGGTTTAATTGACTAGCATTGATGTACTAGTATTTGCATGGTACTCTCAAAACCGATTATAATGCATATGGGTATATGCTTGCAACTTAATCGCACTTCACCAAATAACACAAAAATGAACACAAGTCAAAAGGTCTTTTAAGGGTTGTAACGTGGCTAGGCGAAGGGTATGGAAGGGATATTTTAAAAGTGACTAAGGTGATGAAAATTCGACTATTATTACATCAAACAACTAATCAAAAAGAACAAACAACTACTCAACTATAAGGCAATGTTGCGCCTTTTTATTCAGTGACTATTAAAAGCATATTTTTGTGCTTTTCTGTAATAACTTCCACTCTTTTTCGATACTTTTCAAGCTCTTTTTTTTTTTACAATACAAAATAACGTCCTATAATCGAATTTCATCACTCGGGTTAAAAATAAAAAGGCTAATGGGTCAATTGGGTTGAAATGGGTGGTCAAATGAAACGGTTATAAGGCTCAAAGTTGGTTAACTAAGGGATATTGGAATGGGTAAGGGATGATAAAAAAATTGGTTTAAAAATAAAAAGGTTTAGCCTAATGCCTTAATCATTCTTGTGTTCACAATCGGTCTAGGGCGGTAAACGTATTAAAGGTGCAAGTTCTACCGTATGCAACTATAATGGCACACTCAATTCAAAGGAACACAACATGCAAATTGGATAGAATTTTTTTATAAAGTGTAACATGTTGTGGTGGCTCAAAATCTCACATGGAAAGATAGGTAGGTATATGACATGTGTGTAATAAATCGACCTTTCAAGCAAACTATTCCCAGATAACCACCCGTAATTCTTTTTACCAAAACTAGTTGAGAGTTATCATGCGAATTTTTCAGAAGCTGACCATGACAAAAGACCAAAATGGTTCATACCATCCCGTGTTGACGTAGTTACTTGCGTTTTTAGAATGCTTAAACGAGGACATTTTGGAAAAATTTTCAAATTTTCTCCCATCCCCACACTTAGAGTCCAACATTGTCCTCAATGTGTAGGGAGAAATTAAAAACGTGCACGGGAATGTAATGACCACCCAACAAGAATCCACCCGGTACAAAATAGTAGACAATCCACTTATTTCTAGCTAAATAACCAAAAATAGAGAATTGAAAAGAGGTGCACCTGGTTTGAGTTTATGCTCCATGTTTCTTGCTTTCAACAATATGCTCCATTCCATTGTGAATAAACCTACAACTCGCAAATGTGTAGAAGCATGCTTCTCACAAAAGAGATTAAGGGTTGTTGGTTTATTATTTGTTGAAAGATATTTACCAGATACTTTTAACTCAATTTTTGGTTTGTGGATAATAAAAAAAAAAGACACTAACTAGGGATAGATCCTTTAAACCTCCCGGCATTCCGGTTATGAGGACGAGTGAGGTCTCGTGAGGGTTAAACACACCCACAACACTTATTTATGTACTAAGAAAGTTCAAAACAAACAAAACACTCCAAGAAAGACAAAAAAAAAAAAGAAAAAAAAAGAAAAAAAAACACACGCAAGCAGACTAAAGAAAAATTTGTACAACAATAAAGCATTACTCACTCTCAACGATAATACCTTTCATTCGGGTCACGGGGTGGGTATGGCTGATATGGTAACCCAACAAGTTCTCCCCACATCTCCTGGAAACTGTCAAAGGGAGATGTGGAAGAACCTCCTTCTACGGACTGTGATGGTGGGGTCGGAACATAGCTCGAAGATATCCCCTGCGGCCACTTCAGCCCATCCTGTACCGCCCGGGGAGCTGTCCTGATGGTCGAATAGTCGACCCATGGGGCAGTTTGTTGATATGGTCGCCCTTCCCGCAAGTCCCGGTGGTGCCTGTTCTGTTCATCCATCATGAACTGGTTCACCCGGTTCCTTTCCAACTCCAAAGCATAAGCGCGTGCACGCCTGTCTTCTAGTTCCTCTCTTTCCTTTTCATGCGCCTTTCGCACCTCCTCTCTCATTTCCGCTTCTAATCTTGATCTTGTAATGTTATCATAGATCTGGCGGTCAGCATTATGCCAAGACTCGAATCCCCCTGGTCTCTCCATGATCACTCTTTGAGCCAACTCGGTAGACATACCTCTTCCCCAAGCTTTGGTGCTTTGCCTCCTCAAGTTGCTCAAATCTGGAACATCAACTCTCCCAACCTCCGGAGCATCTAAAGGCGGAGCATTTGCATCTCTTACTACAAAAGTTTTTCCTGTCCCCTTATCCTCAAAAGTGTGGTTATGCTCCACTTTGCTATAGAAGATGTCAGATTTCCTCATCTTCTTAAAGTCGAATGCGATAACCGGCTTAGTCACCCATAAGGAACCTGCTGGTATACAATTCTGATCAATTAGCAATTCATTGATAAGGCGGATATACGGAATCATTTTTCTGTCATACATCTCACGAGATTCCCAAATGTTCATCATACAAATGTGGCGGAATGAATATTTAGGAGCTCCAAACAATAGGGCATAGATCACCCTCAAATCCCATATACGACAAAATCCCCGATCCCCAAGTCTCACAACTATATTCTCCAGAGATATGTTTTGCAAAATCATCCCCTCCAAAGTCATCTCATTTCTACCCATCTTATCCCCCGCCAATCTGGCACTATTATATCTGTTAATCTTGCGGGGTCGGATTCTAAAGTTGCTGGAGACCAGAATGCCTCAAAAGTAGGGTAGGTGTATTCACCTACCCCAAGAGAATCAAAATTGGCAATCTTGTTCATTGTTTCAAATGACATGATCATTTTCCTCCCTGCCACTTCACCACTGAGCTTCCATGTGGCTGGTGGACCTCGTGCTTCGAACCTCAAAGATGCCATCCAATCACAAATAGCTTGGAGATATATTTTACTCCCTTTTCCATTTGTCCAATCTAATGCCCTTTCCCATCCTAACCTCTCGAATTTTTGAGCAATGTTGACCAGTCGAAACTCGGCCATGTTAACTGCTCGTTCACAAACACATACATTCAAAACACCATTTTTTAGTCCTGCCATTTTCCATCTCCACATTTTTCTTTCTTCGGCCTTGTTTTTGAATTCGGACAATATCTTGGATGGTTCACTTTTCCATTTTTGCCCTATTGGATCCTTTTTGTCTTCCCGCCAATACCAATCTTGTGCTGCATTAGCTACAGCCAACACCTCATCTTCTACCTCTTCCGGGTCATCCATTTCTACATCAAGGTCCTCATCTAAATTCTGCAATCGACCTTTTCCTCTCCCCTTACGTGAAGATGACGATGGTCCTTCCTCTGCGGTGGATTTGTTCTTCCTTTTCCTAAACATTTTCTGTCACAAAAACATAAATGCTTCAATTAGTACCTAAAATTTACCATTCATAACCATAACCTTGGATTAGCTACTTGAATGTTGAATTAAAAATATGCATTATGTTTTATCAAAAAGATGTTTTTTTTTAAATATTATACAATTACAAAGCTCCACCCCCCGAATGATTGTGTATTGTCTCTAATACACACAAATTTTATTCACGTACCTGGGGTGTGAGCTAACACCGCGATCCTTAATTGATCTCATAAGTTGGCACGCTTTCCAAAAAGCTTACCAACTCCACAATCTTACCGAGTTCCGTGACATGTTCTATGTAAGGTTTTAACCGGTGTCCATTCACGGTTTGCTTTGATTCATTTTTCGGGTCCTCTATCTCCACTTCTCCAAGCTTTCCAACCCTTGTGATTATGTACGGGCCATCCCACTTACTCTTGAGTTTTCCCGGGAAAAGCTTCAATTTAGAGTTGTAGAGCCACACTTTTTGACCCACTTCAAACTCTTTCTTACGAATTTTTGCATCATGAGCTCGTTTCATTTGATCCTTGTATTTTGACGCAATCTCGTAAGCCTCATCCCTTAGCTCTTCCAATTCGCAAAGCTTGAGTTTCCTTTCTCGCCCTGCATCATCATATCTCAAGTTAACTTCCTTAATGGCCCATAGTGCCCGGTGAACTAATTCAACCGGGAGATGACAATCTCTACCAAAAACTAGTCGATAAGGAGTGGTTCCAATAGGTGTTTTGTAAGCCGTGCGGTAGGCCCATAAAGCATCATTTAGCTTTGTTGACCAATCCTTTCGGTCCGCACGAACCGTCTTTTGCAAAATTTCTTTAATTTGCCTATTTGAAACCTCAACTTGTCCACTAGTTTGTGGATGATATGGGGTGGCAATCCTATGGTCAACACCATACCGTTTAAGCAATTTTCCAAATTTAAAGTTTTTAAAGTGGGATCCCCCATCACTTATGATTATCCGGGGTATCCCAAATCTTGAAAAAATATTTGTTTGTATAAAATCACAAACAACGATATGGTCATTGGTTTTGGTGGCAATAGCTTCAACCCATTTAGAAACGTAATCTACTGCCACCAAAATATATAGATTACCAAAAGAGTTGGGGAATGGTCCCATAAAATCTATTCCCCAAACGTCAAAAACATCAACAACTATAATGGGTTGCATTGGCATTTCATCTCGTTTTGAGATGCTTCCTAATTGTTGGCAATGGAGACATTTTTTAGCATACTCAAACGAGTCCTTAAAAATTGTTGGCCAATATAACCCACTCGACAAAACCTTGTGACCCGTCTTTTGGCCACTAAAATGCCCTCCACATGCATACGAATGCACATGCTTCAACACACTCATGATCTCCTCACTACTAGAAAAATAGCCTTTAATGACATTCTTTTTATGACATACACCAATTTAATGACGTGCAAAAGTGTATGTCATAAAAAAATGTCATATTTAGTAAAAACTTATAAATTCTTGACGTTTTTTGTTGTGTGTCAATAATTTTCCGTCAAGAATAAAAAGCATGACGGTATCCATACTTGCGTGTCATCTTTTTGTATCACCAAAATTTAAATTCCCTCCTCTCTGCCACTTGCCCCTTGATAAATCCTCTCTCTCTCTCTCTCTCTCTCTCGTAACAAAACCCATCTCAAAAATACAGAAAACCATCTCTTATCTCTCTCTCTCTCTCTCTCTCTCTCTCTCTCTCTCTCTCTCTCTCTCTGTAAACCCTTCCTTCACTGAGATGTTACGACTCATCACCGGCGTCTGACCATCTCACCACCACTGCGTCACCGTCTGACCTCCTTCCCTCCACTCATCACCACCGTCTGACATTCTCAACCGTCCATTCGCCCACCGTCTGACCGTCTCACCACCATCTCAGCCGTCCATTCGCCACTCTTATTCCTCCCATCACATGACATTTAACTGCTTTTGAAATCCGTCTTTCAAGTCCGAACACTCTCAACAACTAAAAAGAAAGACTAATTTACCCCAATTGAGCTCAAGCCCTAATTTCATAATTCATGTAAGTTTTTATTAATTTTACTTCTTTTAAATGGTTAATTTGCAGCTGTACATTGTTTAATTTGATGTTAATACGCTTAAATTGTATTATTATTGTTGTTGTTATTAGTATTATTGTTGTTGTTGTTGTTGTTGCTGTTAGGGTTTTGTTTTGATTTGAGTTTCAAGATTTTTCTTTTTATGTATGCTGGTGACTTTTTTATTGGTAAAGATGGTGACTTTATGTATGTTGGTGACTTTAGTGAGATGGGTTAGTGAATAATGATGTTTTCTTTTAGGGTTTTTGCAGCTTTTTGCTGGCTGAGTGTTAATGTGTGTGTGTGTGTGATGTTATTGGGTTTGTTAAATGTGGCTGAGTTTATGATTTACTGAATTTGCTTGCTGGTTGAGTGTTGACTCATGAACATGTTGAGTTATTGTTTGTAATGACATGAATAATGAGTTTTTACTTAATTGTTTGTAATAACATGTTTAGTTATGGGGAAGAAAAGTGCGAGTTCGGAAGCTGTAGAGACAGTGGAAAACGGGATTGTTGCTGTTGCAGATAAAGCGGGGGATGATGTGAGTGAGATCTGTTGCTCTCATATTTTTTATATTGCCATCATATTTTTATCTTATTGATTTCAGGCCATAAGGCTATTGGGTGTGGAGACATGAAAAAGTTCATGTCTCAATGCCACATAGGATGCCACCTAGACGGCTCTCATGTTCTCTTGGTTGGGACATAGCAAGGGTGTGGAGACATGAAAAAGGTTTGATTATAAGGTTTAATTAAAAGGTTTGATTAAAAAAATAAATAAAGAAAATACCTAATTGGCTCGTCCAATGCGTCCCAAAGAAGGGGGGGTGTTTCGAGACAATCAAAAAGTGCAGGACGGGGGTGGTGCCCCGTCTGCACACCATCCAGTCTAAACAAGATCCGTTCTATTAAAGTATAGATCAAATCATTTTATGTATAATGTTCTCTGATACAACACTAAGAAAGTAGAAAGGTTTGAATGTTGGAGCATGGCGATTGTCTCTTGAAACATGACGGTTGTCTTCTGTCTTGCTCATTTAGTTGTGTTGGATAATTATAATTTACAACCTCGATTAACTTGGTGCTAGAATCTAAAGTTGACTAAAAGGTTGAAATCTTGAAACATAGGGAACTTCCAAGGCTGACAGAATGTAATTAGAATCATGGTTATTTTGCTACATGTTAAGCGTTTTGCACCACCTGGAGGCTGGATCCCTATAGCGTGCTGGTGGTTTTGACGACTACCCGTTATTTAGTAATTGTGAATACGTTTTCGTTTTAGTTTTAATTAAAAATTGACCGGCCCCGCCACGAAGCGCGGGTAGTGGAATCCACTAGTTCATACTTAGGCTTTTTGTAAAGATGTTTTTCTTTTTTTTGTGTGTGTGTGTTAAGGAACTATATAATATTTGCAGATACTTGATAAAGAAGCAGTGGAGGAAGTGTGTACACAGAGAGAAATACCTGATATAAGGCCCTTATATAATTCAGCTCATATTGGTAAGAAAAGTGAATTAATTTTGTGGTTATTATTGTTTTTAAACTTATAAAAACGCCTCTCTTTTATACATTGTCGTATTGATGAAATTACAGGAAGTACCCGAGAACAAGAGACGTGAATCAACAGTGAAAGAAATTGTGATAGCAAGACGCAATGTCGGTCTAAATACAACCATTAGATTAAGAAGACTTGTAGGAGTTGGGGTTTAAATAGATTTATTGAAATATATCATTGTATTTGATTTTGAAATAGATTTATTGATATATATATAATATATACACGTATATGAATCCAGAACCAATCAGTAATTTTATAATTTTTTTTTTATTTTTTTGGTCAAAAAAGATGACACGCATAGTGTGTCATAAACAGATGACACGCAAAAAAGTGTCATGAACGCGTGTCAAAAAAGATTGTCATAAGCGCGTGTCATAAACAGATGACAGGCAAAAAAGTGTCATGTTAAATTTATGACACCGCCATCATTGACACTCTTTTTTGTGTCATTAGACCCCTTTCTTGACACGCAATGCGCGTCAAGAAAGGTCCTTTTTCTAGTAGTGCCTCATCCGGAATGCATCTTCGAATGATTTGATCCGCTCCCACTTTAAACAAATCTGGTTCATCCCAAATATAATGTTTCACTTGGGATAAAAAATGGAGCCTCTTTTTCCTAACCCAATGCTCCGGCATTGTACCTGTCACCAAAAAATTCACAATATGAGCAAACCAAGGTAATGTCGAAATGGCTAATAAATGCTCATCCGGGAATGACTCATTAATTTCATTTGTTGAGTCTTCCTCCTCAACCACCAATCTGGACAAATGGTCCGCAACCACGTTCTCCGTGCCCTTTTTATCACGGATCTCCAAATCAAACTCTTGTAACAAAAGTATCCACCTTATCAATCGGGGCTTAGCATCCTTCTTATTCATCAAGTACCTGACAGCACTATGATCAGTATAGATAATAACTTTGCTACCCCACACATAAGACCTAAATTTGTCTAAAGCATATACCACCGCAAGTAGCTCTTTTTCGGTAGTGGTGTAATTTAATTGTGCTTCCGAAAGAGTCTTACTCGCGTAGTATATAGCAACGGGTTTCTTATCCACCCGTTGACCCAACACGGCCCCAACCGCATACCCACTTGCATCACACATGATTTCAAAAGGCAAAGACCAATTGGGTGATTGCAAAATTGGGGCCCCAACTAACTTCTTTTTCAAAATATCAAAGGCTTCAATACATTTTTCATCAAAATTAAATGGAGCATCTTTCAATAACAAATTACATAAAGGTTTTGTTATGTCGCTAAAACCCTTAATAAACCTCCTATAAAAACCCGCATGCCCAAAAATGATCTAATGCCCTTAATATTGGTGGGATAAGGTAAAGTTGAAATAACTTGTATTTTAGCATGATCAACCTCAATCCCACGACTAGAAACCACATGGCCCAACACTATCCCCTCTTGGACCATAAAATGACTTTTCTCCCAACTCAAAACCAAATTTGTCTCAACACATCTTTGTAAAACCTTTTCCAATTGATCTAAGCAAGAATTAAATGATGACCCAAAAATAGAAAAATCATCCATAAAGATTTCCAAAGACTCCCCCACCATATCCGAAAAGATACTCATCATACACCTTTGAAAGGTGGCGGGGGCATTACAAAGACCAAATGGCATTCGCCTAAATGCGAAAGTGCCATATGGGCAAGTAAAAGTTGTCTTTTGTTGATCTTCGGGATGAATAGCAATTTGATTGTAACCCGAATACCCATCCAAGAAACAATAAAATTTTTGTCCGGCTAATTTTTCTACTATTTGGTCAATGAAAGGTAAAGGAAAATGATCTTTGGAAGTTGCAGCATTCAACTTCCTATAGTCAATACAAATACGCCACCCGGTTACCGGCCGGGTAGCTACCTCCTCACCTGAGTCGTTTTTCACGACTTGAATACCTGCTTTCTTTGGAACGGTTTGAGTTGGACTAACCCATTGGCTATCCGAGATGGGGTAAATGATACCCGCATCTAACCATTTCAACACCTCTTTCTTCACAACTTCCCGCATGTTAGGATTTAATCTCCTTTGAGCATCTCTTGCGGGAGTCACTTTCTCATTTGTGATGATTTTGTGCATCACAATTGACGGACTAATACCCTTTAAATCCGCCACAGTCCACCCAATAGCAGCTCTATGGGTCACCAACACCTTCATCAATTTTTCTTCTTGCTCCCCAGTCAAGTTTGAAGCAATGATTACCGGGAGCGTGTTACCTTCACCAACATAAGCATATTTCAAATGCTTAGGCAACTCCTTTAATTCCACTTGTGGCGGCTCGACTAATGATGGCTTCAATTTCGTGTCAATATGATCCGGAAGACTTTCCACTTGATGAGTCCATGGTGGTCTTCCTTCTTTTACCGCCATCACTTCTTGTCTCTTTTCCTCCTCAACCATGCTCTTCAATATCTCCACTTGTACCCTGTCAAACATAAAACACTCCTCGATTGTGTTTTCCTCATCTACAACAGTGTCGCATAGAGGTATACACGCGTCAACAATGTCTGCCATATAGCATTCATCATTAACTAGAGGGTTAGTCCCATTTGAAAAAACATTTAACCTTAACCGACGGTTACCAAAAGTCATGTCAACCGTGCCCGTCTTGCAATTAATTTGGGCATTAGATGTGGCCAAAAATGGTCGACCAAGGATAACCGTTGGTTCTTTGGTTAGGTCCATGGAAACATAATCAAGTACTAAGAAATCCACCGGATAATAAAAATCCTCAACTTTTACTATCACATCGGTAACCATCCCGCGGGGTAGCTTGGGAGTCAAATCGGCTAATACCACCGTGGTATTAGATTCTTGAAGTGGACCAAATTCGTATTGGTCATAAAGGCTACCCGGCAAGATGCTTACACTAGCTCCAAGATCCAAAAGCGCCCGAGTCATTTTAAATTCCCCAACTTGAATGGATATGATAGGTGCTCCCGGATCTTGTAACTTAGGTGGATGTGAACCCGAAAGAATAGAACTCACATTTTCAGTTAAATCAATTTTCTTAGGTACTTTATGAGTTCTCTTTTGGGTACACATTTCTTTTAAATACCTTGCATATGAGGGGACTTGTTTGATTGCATCCAAAAGTGGTAAATTAATTTTTACTTGTTTAAAAATTTCCCACAACTCTTCTTGTTGTGGGCCTCTTTTCTTGACCACCTTTTTGGATGGCTCCAACAATGCTTCGGGATAAGGGACGGTATTACCCTCCATACCCTTTTCCTTAGCCTTTGGAGCTTGTTTGTTCTCAACGGGTTTTGAATTTTCAACATTTTGTTTACTTTTATTTTGACCCGTTCTCTCCTCACCTTCATTTTCATCACTCACATCTTCCACCTCCCTTCAACAAATTGGGGAGGTGGTGGCTCAATTTTATTATCAACAATTTTACCACTACGAAGAACGGTTACCTTATTAATGGGAACTGTAACAACGGCAAAAATAAGGTAATTCCGTACAAATTAATTAATATATGATTAACGTAATTAAATGCAATTATGTGTGATTTAATTATCAAGGCCTTAGGGGATAGCAATTTCCAAATAGTGCATAGGAATGCATACGTTTAATGGTAAAGCATGATTGGATCATGTGTAAAAAAAGCTATCCGGTATGGACGTTGGCGATTACCCGGTAATAATTAAATAAACGAAAAGGATCCCGGACACCCAGGATATAAAATAAAGGGTATTTTCATAAGATATAATGAGTTTTGGAACTCCAAAACCATAAATGAAAACGTCTTGTACAAATCTCCCGGTAACGAATAAAACGCGCGTACCGCACCCGATACGCGTATAACTCATAATTTCACCCGGCAAAGGCCTAAATAACCAATCAACGCTTAGATTAGACTATATTTAAGGGTTATTAAAGGTATTTTTAATGTCCGGATAACGCGTGATGAAAACCCGAAAAATACCCGAACGACACCCGAACGACGGGGGATTAAACATAACAAACAATGGGTAAATATTTGAAGTTGTGGACCCCACTTAAACCCACTTGGGGGCCGGCCTAAGGGCCTTGTTATATCCATGTCTTGTTAATATTAATAATAACCTATAAAGCATGCACATGTAAAGCCAAAAGGTGTAAGACAAATGTGTAAGTAGACATTAGTACAAAAGCAACTCTAATCTTGTCCCCCTTGGTGAAATTTTCGGCCATATGGCCCTAATAAGCCAAGACACAAATCAAACCATCATTACACTAGTATGCATGCATGGTGATGGGTCTTGTATATAGAGATCATGATAGATAACAAGGATTTAACCAAGATTTACAAGCAATCTTACCTACACATACATACATACACGGCAACTTTCACACACACACATATCATATCTTTCAAAAATATCCCAAGTACACAACTCAATCCTTCATAAGATTTCTTGAATCTTTAGCATGATTACATGTGATAAGGTTATAAATAACATGTGTTAGAAAGTTGAATAACAAAGCAAAACTCTTCTTCCTTCTTCCTTTCTTGAGCCGTGGGTTTTCCACCTCCCCCATACCTCATTCTTACAAGTTTTTACATCTCCAAAACACTTAAAACAATCCATCATCCAAACCCCTATTGTGTGTTTCAAGCTTGGAGCTTAACCATTAAGGAAGAACACACTAAACCCCTCTCAAAATCAAAGGTTTTGTCTTCCCTAGCCTTGTGCTAGTAGTAAGCTTCTTAACCTTGTTTTTGATTATTATTATTCATGTATGTGTTCTTAGAAGCAAGTTGTACATGAAGGGTTTAAAAGGTGGTTTTGAACATAATCTTTAATAGGTTTTACATGTGTAAAATGGATGATTAAAGATATGAAAATAAATCATGGATTTGATGATGATAATGTAATAATCTTGAAAATGTATAAAGTTTACATTTAAAACTAAGTAGGATGATGTTTTGGTTAAGATTATGGAATGAACTTGAATATGTTAAAAGTAACTTTAAATCATCTTATTATGATCATACATGGTATAATATATGGTGGAACATGCTAAAAGTGCATAAATAAAGAAGATGAAGGAGAACCGGGCAAGCTGGGTCAAGGAATCCTCCAATGCGGCGTCAAACTTTTGCGGGGTTTCACTTTTATTTCCCAAGGCATTTGGGATATATATGAGAAACCTCTATGATTATCTTAAAAACAATTAACTTTTGTGTAATATTTGAACAAGATTTGACGTCATAATAAATGACCCATTTTCTTAAATTACTTGTGTTTAGCAATAACCTTGACTTTATGCTTTTGAACCGTCGCGCCACGTGTTTCCGCCATTGTCGTGGTGTGACAGAAGGTGGTATCAGAGCCAAGGTTATAGCGAACTAGAGTATTTTCTTTAAAAACTGGACTATAACCGGATTTGGTTCAAAAGATAAAGTTTTCAAAAGAAAAATATATAAAGACACTAAAGTAATTTTTCAAGAAGCATTGGGCATGAGGAGATTCCGACCAAGCTAGCCAGGGGTATCGTTATGCATTAACGTAGTATTAGAGGTTAGAAAGGATACTGATAATGTACGCCTTAACTGTCTAATTTAAATTAATTCATATATATACATGTACGGTTCTTTTGCCAGGATGTCGGACGCTGGTAGTATAGCGCCCAGTATCGATAGCAGCATTCAGATCATCCCTGCGCCACCGCCTGAGCCAGTCGAGCTGGTAGTACTTGACGCAGAGGACGAAGACGTGGAGATGAACGTCGCCGGAGGTTCAGATGACGACTCGGATGAGACGGATCCTAGCGAGGATCCTGACTGGGCACCCGCCGTGGTCGACGCGCCGCTACCCATTGTACCGGCCGCACCGTTAGCCCCACGCCCCATCCGAGCTATCAGGGATTTCCCTGAGGGCTGTGCCGGACCGTCCCGGCCGATCCCAGCCCAGTCGGAGACAGTAGAGTCTCCATTCGACCGACAGGCTCACGTGGAGCATGAGCCAGCACCTTTACCCCACATCCACATTCCTCCAGGCATGAGACTCATGCCGATCTCCCGTGGGAGGAACGGGTGGATATCTGATGACTCTGACGACGAGTCCGTAGCTTCAGTAGAGCACATGCTGGTACCCGAGATTCCAGCTGTTCAGGAGGAGCCAGTGGCTCCAATGTTAGAGGACGCACCTGCCGACCCCGTAGCCCCACCAGCACCACTCGAGCCCGCACCTCAGGAGGAGCCGGCCGTAGCAGCACATGTACTCGAGGGTAGCCCCGCCGATAGCTCTGAGCTACGCAGGGCAGGCATGGCAGCCTTTGCCACCGCGAGCCCTCCTACCCCCACTGTTGTGGTATCCACTCCAGAGTGGGCCACTGTTTCGGAGCCTTTAGTAGCCCCACTAGCCGAGCCTATGCCACCACCCCTAGTAGCCATGACTATACCGATCCCTACCCTTCCCAGCATGACACCTGCACCGTATCCTCTAGGTGCAGGGGACCCTTATATGATGCCACCCCACTTTACCCTTAGACCACCAGGTTTTACCCCATTACTACCACACATACCGATACCAGCCCCCTTTGGGCCATTCCCATCCACACACCCAGATATACCCGGACCATCCCAGCCACCTAGGATGACACCCTTGTCTGGACCAGCATGGTCCACTGCCATCACTTTAGAGCGGGACTTTCAGACTCTCGCTGACACGGTGCAGCGCACCGTAACACAGGTAGAGCATCAGACACGTCTGATGTGGACGAGGATGATAGATGCGCGGGATGCTTTGGCGCATTACGCGGAGGAGTTGCTGAGCCTGGACGCTCAGTGCGGTATCACAGGGGATGCGCACTTTGCGCATCGACATTTCTTGTACGAGCGTATCATGACGATCAGTATGACGATCAGTACGCACGCACCGCAGTACCAGTATCCGCCACCACCGCCACAGTAGGATGTATCAGGGATGCACAGAAGAACCACCAGCTTAGGTACATAGTAGCAGCAGTATGGTAGTACAGCACGGGTCATGACACTCGTCTGCATTTTGCCTAGCCGTACGGATATTACGGCACGTGATATGATGTTTTATTTATTTCAAAAACAATGTATTGTATGAGAGATGTATTCTCCATTTTGTATTATGAACAAGCATTGTACTAGTATTATTGAAATTAATGAAAAATCTTGTTGTTATGGCGAAATATGTTGTTGTCTATGATTATTATTGCTTACTCCATATGTTGTGGTTTGTATATTTGTGTGGTGATGTTGTGTTGATTACTATTTATTCCTGTATGATGTGTTGGTATGTTGTGTGATGACATGGTGTTGATTATTGTGTTCATATTCTGGTTTGTTATTTATGCTTTATATTGTATAAATGTTGCCAAATTAACCTTTGATAATTATTATTGAAGAAAATGGCACCAGCCACTAGAAGCAATAGCGGAGCAGACGGACTGCCCGCAACACCAGCCGAACTCGAGACCATGATATCTGAACGCATAGCCCGCGCGATCGCGGAGCACGAAGCTGCTCGCTCCGAAAGATCTCGCGACTTGACTGGGAGTGACCGACAGGAAACTTCCCCCACTGGTAAGAAGTTGAAAGTAATTGATAAAGCGATGGGAGAATATCCTAAAACTCCTATCCCGTAATAACATACAACTTTATTAATGCAGAAACGGCCTCGCGAGAGCGCGGCTGCACCTTCAAAGCCTTCCTCGACTGCAAGCCGCTCAATTTTAACGGCACGGAGGGATCAGTTGGCCTGGTCAAATGGTTTGAAAAGACCGAGGCAGTTATTCGTATCAGTGGGTGTACCCCACGTCAGTCGGTTATGTACTCCACCAATTTGTTCTTGGACCAAGCACTGACATGGTGGAATGGTCAAGTGCAGTCTTTGGGTGATGACACTGCTTACTCCCTGTCGTGGACAGAACTGAAGGAACTGATGATTGCTGAGTACCGTCCGGCGAGCGAGGTACAGAAACTGGAAACTGAGTTTTGGAACCTCACTATGATGGGAGCAGACGTTACTGGTTACACGTCTCGATTCCACGATCTTGCCAGATTAGTGCCGCGATTGGTTACCCCTGAGAACAACAAAATTGAGCGTTATTTGTTCGGCCTAGCACCGCAAATACGCAGCATGGTCACTGCTTCTAAACCTACGACCATGCGCGCAGCCATTGATCTTGCGCTCAGTCTCACCGAAGATGCCATACGCATGGGTACACTGATCCGCCAAGTTTCGGGATTAAAAATTTCTGAGGCAAGCAGTGTGGAGGCCAAGAATCAGGGATCAAACTCAGCTGTTGTGACGAACGACCAGGGTAACAAGCCGAGGTTTGGGAAAAGAAAACGGGATGAAGGAAAAAGGGACCGAGCGTCGGGTAGCTCGAACAAGAAGGGAAAGGGATATGTCGCCACGGGACGTGGTAACGGTAACAAACAGGGAAATCAGGGGAGAAACAATGGGTTAACTTGTGGGAAGTGCCACCGCACAGGGCACAAGACTGAAGAATGCCGTTCTGGAGCACCGAAAAATGGAGGGGCTAGACCATGCTTTGCATGCGGGTCGTTGGATCATTGGAAGAAGGATTGCCCCAAGATCAACAATCAGGCCCGCGGCCGGGCATTTGTGATTGGAGCCGGTGATGCACGGCAGGACCCCAATGTGGTCACTGGTACGTTTCCTCTTAATGGTCATTATGCCTCTGTATTATTTGATACCGGTGCTGACTTTAGCTTCGTATCCATTGAGTTTAAAAAGCTACTTGGATTAAAAACTAGCAAACTAGATACACCCTACTCTATAGAACTGGCTAATGGTAAAACTATTGAAACGAGAGAGGTAGCGAAAGATTGTAAGTTAGAACTTTGTGGGCACGAGTTTGGGATTGATCTATTGCCGGTCGTATTGGGAAGTTTTGACATCATTGTCGGCATGGACTGGTTGTCCGCGCACCGTGCCATTGTGGTTTGCAACGATAAAGTTATTCAAGTTCCCCTCGCAAGCGGTGAAACCCTCTCAATTCAAGGGGAAAGACACGGGACGCCACTAAGGATTATTTCGAGCATGAAGGCTCGTAAGTGTCTAAGAAAAGGGCTTGTCGCATTCTTGGCACACGTAGTGGACAAGAAGGCCGACGAGCGGAAGTTGGAAGACATTCCAGTCGCCAGAGATTTTCCGGATGTATTTCCAGAAGATTTGCCGGGGTTGACGCCACCTCGACAAGTCGAGTTCCGCATCGATCTCGTTCCCGGAGCAGCTCCTGTGGCACGATCGCCATACCGCCTAGCTCCATCAGAGATGCAGGAACTGTCCAGCCAGCTACAAGAATTATTGGACAAAGGTTTTATAAGACCGAGTTTCTCACCTTGGGGAGCTCCCGTCTTATTTGTGAAGAAGAAGGATGGCACATTTCGCATGTGCATCGACTATCGAGAGCTGAACAAGCTAACCATCAAGAATCGCTATCCTCTCCCCAGGATCGACGATTTATTTGATCAGCTCCAAGGTTCCAGCTATTACTCCAAGATCGATTTAAGGTCTGGCTATCACCAGTTGCGTATACAAGAAGAAGATGTACCAAAAACGGCCTTCAGAACCCGGTATGGACACTATGAATTTTTGGTAATGCCGTTCGGCTTAACCAACGCACCAACGGTTTTCATGGACCTAATGAACCGCGTGTGTAAGCCATACCTGGACAAATTCGTCATAGTCTTCATTGACGATATTTTGATCTATTCACGCACAAAAGAAGACCACGAGAATCACCTTCGGTTAATTCTTGAAGTATTACGCAAAGAGAAGCTCTACGCTAAATTCTCGAAGTGTGACTTTTGGATTCGAGAAGTTCACTTTTTAGGCCACGTGGTAAAC
This sequence comes from Ambrosia x helenae, assembly GCA_030844895.1. Taxonomy (NCBI): domain Eukaryota; kingdom Viridiplantae; phylum Streptophyta; class Magnoliopsida; order Asterales; family Asteraceae; genus Ambrosia; species Ambrosia x helenae. The sequence goes on from CM061232.1 coordinate 36,909,825, forward strand.
GAGAAGGGCATACACGTCGATCCCGCCAAGATCGAGGCAATTAAAAATTGGGAAGCCCCTCGAACTCCGACTGAAGTGCGACAATTTCTAGGCCTTGCGGGTTATTACAGAAGGTTCATCGAGAACTTTTCGAAAATAGCACAAGCTTTAACCATGCTAACCCAAAAGGATAAGAAATTTGAGTGGACGGAAAAGCAAGAGGCAGCATTCCAATTGTTAAAAGACAAGTTATGTGGCTCTCCGATACTATCACTCCCCGACGGTACGGAAGATTTTGTAGTTTACTGTGATGCCTCACATCAAGGCTTGGGTTGCGTATTGATGCAGCGAGAAAAAGTAATAGCATATGCTTCCAGGCAACTGAAAATCCATGAGAAGAACTACACTACACACGATTTGGAATTAGGTGCAGTGGTGTTCGCTCTCAAGATATGGAGGCACTATTTGTACGGAACCAAGTGCACGATTTTCACTGATCACAAGAGTTTGCAACACATCTTTGATCAGAAGGATTTAAACATGCGACAACGGCGATGGGTTGAATTATTAAACGATTACGATTGTGAAATTAAGTACCATCCCGGTAAGGCGAACGTCGTAGCCGACGCCTTGAGTCGCAAGGAACGGGTTAAACCATTGCGTGTTCGAGCTTTGGGTCTGACCATCCACACGAATATGACTGAACGAATTCGTGAAGCTCAAGTTAACGCCCTCAAACCCGAGAATGTCAAAGGTGAAAGGTTACGAAAGATGGTTGATTCACTGGAACCAAAAGCGGACCAGACACTGTATTTCATGAATAGGATTTGGGTCCCAGTATACGGTGGATTGCGTGAGCTGGTATTGGCCGAAGCTCACAGTTCTAGATATTCGGTTCACCCGGGTGCAGACAAGATGTTCCACGATTTGAAGGAACTTTATTGGTGGCCGAATTTCAAAAGGGATATAGCAGCCTATGTTGCGCGATGTTTGACTTGCGCAAAGGTCAAGGCTGAGCACCAGAAACCTTCCGGTTTGCTCCAGCAACCGGAAATACCGGAATGGAAATGGGAACGAATCACCATGGATTTCATTACCAAGTTACCCAAGACAACAAGCGGCCATGACATGATCTGGGTAATCGTAGATCGATTGACGAAATCTACACACTTCCTCCCGATACGCGAAACGGACAGGTTGGAGAAACTGACCCGTTTGTACATTAAGGAAGTGGTATCTAAACACGGTGTACCTGTTTCTATCATCTCCGATCGGGATAGTTGTTTCACTTCCAGATTTGGGAAAGTTTAAATGAAGCCCTTGGTACTCGCCTCGACATGAGCACCGCATATCACCCCCAAACGGATGGCCAAAGTGAACGAACCATCCAGACATTGGAAGATATGTTACGGGCATGCGCGATCGATTTCGGAGGTAATTGGATACGCACTTGCCATTGGTAGAATTTTCTTATAACAACAGTTATCACACGAGCATTCAAGCCGCACCGTTTGAAGCTCTATATGGACGCAAGTGCCGATCGCCATTATGTTGGGCGGAAGTTGGAGAAAAACAACTCACCGGGCCCGAAATTGTTCAAGAGACCACGGATAAGGTCTTTTTGATAAAGGAACGCCTCAAAGCGGCCCGGGACCGCCAGAAAAGCTATGCTGATATGAGGCGAAAGCCTTTAGAGTTTCAAGTCGGAGACAGGGTCCTACTGAAAGTGTCACCTTGGAAAGGTGTCGCGCGCTTTGGGAAGCGCGGAAAACTGAACCCGCGATATATTGGACCATTCGAAGTCTTGTCCAGGGTAGGCACAGTGGCATACAAGCTCAAGTTGCCTCAAGAGCTTAGTGGAATACACGACACGTTTCATGTGTCAAATTTGAAAAAGTGCCTATCCGACGAAACTCTCATTATTCCAGCAGACGAAATCCAGATTGACGACAAGTTACATTTTGTTGAAGAACCAATCGAGGTAACTGATTGGAAGGTCCAAAAACTAAGACGCAGCAAGATCAGATTGGTCAAAGTGCGCTGGAATGCCAAGCGTGGACCGGAGTTCACGTGGGAAAGGCTGGACCGGATGAAGCAAAAATACCCCGCCCTATTCGAGAAGACACCTGTACCGAGAACTCGAGATGAATTCCGGGACGGAATTCTCTTAACGGGGGGAGAATGTAACAACCGGCAAAAATAAGGTAATTCCGTACAAATTAATTAATATATGATTAACGTAATTAAATGCAATTATGTGTGATTTAATTATCAAGGCCTTAGGGGATAGCAATTTCCAAATAGTGCATAGGAATGCATACGTTTAATGGTAAAGCATGATTGGATCATGTGTAAAAAAGCTATCCGGTATGGACGTTGGCGATTACCCGGTAATAATTAAATAAACGAAAAGGATCCCGGACACCCAGGATATAAAATAAAGGGTATTTTCATAAGATATAATGAGTTTTGGAACTCCAAAACCATAAATGAAAACGTCTTGTACAAATCTTCCGGTAACGAATAAAACGCGCGTACCGCACCCGATACGCGTATAACTCATAATTTCACCCGGCAAAGGCCTAAATAACCAATCAACGCTTAGATTAGACTATATTTAAGGGTTATTAAAGGTATTTTTAATGTCCGGATAACGCGTGATGAAAACCCGAAAAATACCCGAACGACACCCGAACGACGGGGGATTAAACATAACAAACAATGGGTAAATATTTGAAGTTGTGGACCCCACTTAAACCCACTTGGGGGCCGGCCTAAGGGCCTTGTTATATCCATGTCTTGTTAATATTAATAATAACCTATAAAGCATGCACATGTAAAGCCAAAAGGTGTAAGACAAATGTGTAAGTAGACATTAGTACAAAAGCAACTCTAATCTTGTCCCCCTTGGTGAAATTTTCGGCCATATGGCCCTAATAAGCCAAGACACAAATCAAACCATCATTACACTAGTATGCATGCATGGTGATGGGTCTTGTATATAGAGATCATGATAGATAACAAGGATTTAACCAAGATTTACAAGCAATCTTACCTACACATACATACATACACGGCAACTTTCACACACACACATATCATATCTTTCAAAAATATCCCAAGTACACAACTCAATCCTTCATAAGATTTCTTGAATCTTTAGCATGATTACATGTGATAAGGTTATAAATAACATGTGTTAGAAAGTTGAATAACAAAGCAAAACTCTTCTTCCTTCTTCCTTTCTTGAGCCGTGGGTTTTCCACCTCCCCCATACCTCATTCTTACAAGTTTTTACATCTCCAAAACACTTAAAACAATCCATCATCCAAACCCCTATTGTGTGTTTCAAGCTTGGAGCTTAACCATTAAGGAAGAACACACTAAACCCCTCTCAAAATCAAAGGTTTTGTCTTCCCTAGCCTTGTGCTAGTAGTAAGCTTCTTAACCTTGTTTTGATTATTATTATTCATGTATGTGTTCTTAGAAGCAAGTTGTACATGAAGGGTTTAAAAGGTGGTTTTGAACATAATCTTTAATAGGTTTTACATGTGTAAAATGGATGATTAAAGATATGAAAATAAATCATGGATTTGATGATGATAATGTAATAATCTTGAAAATGTATAAAGTTTACATTTAAAACTAAGTAGGATGATGTTTTGGTTAAGATTATGGAATGAACTTGAATATGTTAAAAGTAACTTTAAATCATCTTATTATGATCATACATGGTATAATATATGGTGGAACATGCTAAAAGTGCATAAATAAAGAAGATGAAGGAGAACCGGGCAAGCTGGGTCAAGGAATCCTCCAATGCGGCGTCAAACTTTTGCGGGGTTTCACTTTTATTTCCCAAGGCATTTGGGATATATATGAGAAACCTCTATGATTATCTTAAAAACAATTAACTTTTGTGTAATATTTGAACAAGATTTGACGTCATAATAAATGACCCATTTTCTTAAATTACTTGTGTTTAGCAATAACCTTGACTTTATGCTTTTGAACCGTCGCGCCACGTGTTTCCGCCATTGTCGTGGTGTGACAGGAACATTGCGAGTGTTTGTTGAATTCGAACCTTGATGTTGTGGGTTGATAGTGGTGTCACTAGGAAGCTTCCCCGTGCTTCCTCTCCATTGAGCCATTTCCTCCGCTAGTTGGCCCACTTGCTTAGCCAAGGCCTCGTGAGACTTATCTCTCACCTCATTCGCTTTGTTGTTCTCTTTCATCATATTCATTAAAGCATCCATTTTCGAGCTCAAAGACTCATCACCACCTTGACTTCCCGAAGAGTTTCCTTGATTGCTTGAGGAGCCGCCTTGGTTGTAACCTCTTTGATAATTGTTGTTGTACCCTTGGTTACCACCTTGATTGTAGTTGTTTCTTTGGTAACCGCCTTGATTACCACCTTGGCGACCTTGATATTGCCCACCACCGCCTTGATTTCCCGATTGGAAATTCGGGTTCATTTGGTTAGCGGGATTACCATACCTAAAGTTAGGATGGTTTCTCAAGCCTGCATGGTAAGTGTTGGAGTTCATGTCATACTTCCTTTCTCCATACACTTGATTCACCTCTTCGGTTGCTTGACCCATATCACCGGAGCACTCACTAGCTTTATGCCCCAAATCTCCACAATTATCACACACGGGGTATTGTACCGATGACACTTCCCGTTTCCTCATCCTTGCCAATTCTTTCTCCAACTGAGCAATCCGGTCTTTAGAACTTGAACCTGCATCGGGAAGAGATTTTGAGACCGGGTGTTTGGTTCTTCGATCAGCTGCCTCCTCCGACTTTGAATTCTTCGCCATTAGCTCCAAAAAATCCCAATCTTCTTGCTCCGGATTAGACAACAATGTTCCATTGCTAGTAGATTTGAGATATTTTCTTTCCTCCTTGCTCAGTCCATTCACGAAACTGCTAACCAACTCCCAAAGGTCAATGTTGTGGTGTGGGCATTTTCGAATCAACTCTTTGAAACGAGTGAAAGCTTCATGAAGCGGTTCCCCTTGTAGTTGTTGAAAAGAACGAATCTCTAGCCGCACCGCATCTGTTTTAAAACTGGGGAAGTACTCGTCCAAAAATACTTGTTGCATTTCTCCCCAAGTGTAAATACTATGTGCGGGTAAAGTGAGAAACCATGTCTTTGCTTTATCCTTGAGAGAAAACCGAAATAACCTCAACTGTACCTCATCTAGTGAAAAGTTATGACCTCCCATAGTACCACACATTGCCTTGAATTCGGATAAGTGATCATACGGGTCTTCATTAGCCATTCCATGAAAATGAGGAATGATGTTGATGTAGTTGGGTTTGCAATCAAAGGATCTTCTCCCTGGAGGTGGTGGTACAATAGGTGATTCGTTCTCGGATGCAAGTGGTCTAAACCGACCGTTGACTCCTTGCATTGGAACTGGGGGCCTTCGTCTTGGAGCGTTAACCTCTTCACCTCTATGTTGCCTTCCCCCATTAGGTCTTCTTTCTGCTCGGCCCACAAAATTTTCACCCCGGTTTTGGTGAATGTTGGCAAATTGATGTCTTCTTGGGTTTTGTCTTGGTGGGTGGTTATTAACAACATGGTTGTAATAACCGTCATCATCCCTGTTTCGGTTTACACCCACGTTAGAACTGTTGTCACCATGATATTCTTCCTCATCTCTCATGTCATCACTAACATTTCTATACCCCCAATCTTCATCATCCTCATTGTAGTCCCTTTCAGAATATTCATCTTCTCCCGAATGGTAGGAATGAACACTAACTCTGTCTGATGATTGATAACTTGGTACACTGAATGGATCATCATCATTAATGTTCGCCCTCAACTCTTCAATATTCTCAACATAATCTTCATATCCGGCTTCATTGTACCGATTGACCGGATCAAATGTGGGATTGCCACGGTTAGACATGGAGGGACCTTGGCTTACATTTCGGGTGTTGGGATTTCGGTTGTGAATTGGTTGGTGAGGTGGGTTTTGTTGGTTTTGATTCGGATGAGGTGGAGTGGGTGGTCTTCTATTTTCACCTGATCGGCGGTTTGGGTTTGAGCTTGCCATTTGAACGGTTTCAAAAGACAAAGGTTGATGTACGGGTGGTGTTTGGGAGTTAGAAGGAATCGGCTCCTCTAACCGGTGTTGTCGGTTTCTCCTTGCTACTCGTTCAATTTCCGGTTCAAACACTAAAGGAGAAGTTCTCCCCGAATGTCGCGTACGCATGCACTACCTGTAAACTGCACAAGTAACACACCCCGCGTAACAAGGAAAAGTAGAAAATAAACCAAACAACAATTTAAACAGATTATCACAAAATCAACTAATCACTAAACACCAAGCGCACGAACTCCCCGGCAACGGCGCCAAAATTTGATCGGATGTCGCGGTCCGGTCAAAGATAGTATTTATAAATCCTATATTACCTCAACTAATGTAGTAGTGGCAACAAAGGGTGTCGAACCACGAAGAGTTTGTGGTCGGTGAAATAGGTTTTAGTTGATTGAAAAATGTCACTTATGAAGAAATAGTTAATTATGAAGTTTAGTGTTTTTGTTCATTTAAGATTTTTGGTTTGAAAGTTGTGAACCACAAGGTGATTCAAGATTATAATTTGCAAAAGTAAAAAAAAAATTAAAACTTGATTAACAATAAAAACTTTGAATGTAAATAGTTGATTGTAAACAATAATAATAAAATGGAAATCACACCGGCTTCGATAAGCAACCTAGAGTTCTATCACAATTTGGGTTGAATCAAATGTTTGCAATGAAAATTAACGGGTTAATTGTTTCAATAGGCTTAGGTGTCAAGTTTCATCAACATCAAAGATGGACTAAACTACACTTCATTACTCTAGAACATGTAAACCCTAATAGCAAGTTAAAGCATAATTAATCGAATTCATTTCCCTAGTAATTGGCGCAAGAAACAATTATCAAAGGGAATTCAAAACAAGATTAACGCAATTAACTAGCTTGTTCAAATCACAATTACAAAGAAATAAGAAAAATACCCAAATGTTCAAGAACCCTAGATTACAAATCTACACCGGGTGACTCCAAGAAGATTAGCCGCTCATGGTGATTGGAACTTCAATGATGATCGAAGGAATAGGAGAATTGTTCATGGAAAGGTTTTTTGGGATAACGGTTTAGGAATTGTGTTTTAATGGTTTGGTGTATGGTTAAAAAGATGGAATGAAGGATGATGATTTTGAATGATTTTTCGTGTTATGGAGTGATTTGATTGTGATATTGGGAGTTAAAAGATGATGATTATGATGCTAAAAGTTTGTTTTTGTAGATTTCTCCTTGAGTCCAGGGTCAAAGGCCTCATTAAAACCCATAAAAAACCTTAAAATTCGTCAACAAACTCATTTGACCCAGCAAGTGGAGTCGCTGACGCGACCAGATGGAGTTGCCGACTAGACCAATGGAGTCGTCGACGCAGCAAGATGGAGTCGCCGACTCGAATTACCACTGACGCGAGATCTGGCTGTCTACCAGCTATCTACGCCCCTTTAGTGAGTCGGCGACGTCAAAAACAGTAGTGGCCGACTCCAGTAATCCTATTTTAGCCCTTCTTCTTCATTTCTTCCAACCGGTTCACCTAGCTCCATCCCAAAGCCTCGTTAAGTTCCGAAAAGCACCTTAAACTTCGTTAAACCTGCAAAACGCAAACTTTATCAAAGTAGTGTATCCAAAACCATAAAATCACATAAAAATGTAATCTTAAACACGAAAAGCTTATGACTTTCACCCGCGTATCAGCCGTTGCCTTGCGGGTGCGCAACGGATGTGAATATTTGCTTGACCCCCATCTGAGCCAACCATTTTTGAAGGGATTCGTCTTCGAATTGTGTTCCGTTGTCGCTGACCAATTGCATCGGTAAGCCGAACCGACAGATGATGAACTCCCAATGAAATTTCTTGACGTGCGCGCCGTCGATCTTGGCTAGAGGCTTGGCTTCGACCCACTTAGTGAAGTAGTCGATGGCAACAATTAAGTATTTCACATTACCCAGGTCGATGGCCCATTTTTGGAAAGGCCAAGCCGCTGTGACCGGAACCAGGTTGTTCTTGGGGCGCAGGGTATTTGGAGCGTGGCGCTGGCAGCTGTCACATTTGCGTAATTCGTTGACCGCGTCGACATGCATGCCGGGCCAGTAATACCCTGCGTTCATCAACTTCGCTACCACCATCCTTGGCCTTCGTGTAGCCCGCAGGTTCCTTCATGTATGTCCTTGAGGAGAAAGGAGGCTTCTGCAAGGTCTACGCAGCGCAAAAGCGGCCCTAGGTAAGAACGGCGGTACAGGGTGCCGCCTGCCAGTTGATATTGTAAAGCCTTGTTCTTTATCTTCCGGGCTTCTAACTTATCGTCAGGCAAGGTTCCAGAGGATAGAAAGGCTTTGATTGGCGTCATCCATGACGCGTTGCCCGTTTGGGTGACATTGACTTGGCGCGGGGAGACGGACGGTTTGTCTCGGACCACGATTCGGACCTCTTTGGCCATGTGCTCGAAGACTGTGGACGCCATTTTGCTCAGCGCATCAGCTGGTTTGTTCTCGCTGCGCCTGATGTGTTCGATTGTGCATGTGTCGAATCGGCGCATGAGTTGCTTGGCTTGTTCCAGGTACAGAGCCATGGTCTCGTCTTTTGCGTCGTAGGTCCCGTTGATCTGTCGCGCTATTAACAGTGAGTCCACATGCGCCTCCACGTGCCTAGCCCCCATTTTTTCCGCTATGCGGAGGCCTGCCAGCAACGCTTCGTATTCCGCCTCATTGTTTGTACTTTTAAACTCTAGGCGGATGGCATATGTGAACTCGTGCTTATCTGGGCTGATAAGGCGCAATCCGGCGCCAGCGCCATCTCCGTTGGAGGCCCCGTCAGTGTATAGGGACCATTTTTGTGATGGATCGTGCGCTGGCGCGAGTGATTCTTCTTCAAGGCACTCTTGTATTTTGTCGGTAGGAATCTTAGTGACGAAGTCTGCTAGTACTTGACCTTTGACTGCGGGTCGGGGCTTGTAACTGATTGTGTGCTCTCCCAGCTCGATAGCCCATTTCGCCAGTCTTCCTGACAACTCGGGTTTGGCCAGGATATCGTTTATCCGATAGTCCGTGAGGACGTTTATCGGGTGGCCTTGAAAGTACCTGCGCAGTCTTCGGGATGCATGAATGAGGGCGAGGACCAGCTTTTCCATTATTGTATACCGAGTTTCCGCATCTAACAGCGTGCGGCTGATATAGTAGATTGGCGTTTGCACGCCTTTACGATCAACCATTAGGACTGCGCCTATTGCCCGCTCCGTGACTGAGAGATAGAGCGTGAGCGGCTCTTTAGGGAGCGGAGCTGTTAGTGTGGGAAGATTCATTAGGCACTGTTTCATTTGCTAGAATGCTGATTCCGCCTCTGGGGTCCAGCGGAAATTGCTCTTCTTTAGGCAGTTGTTCAAAGTGTCCACGAATGGGAATGACTTTTAAGCATAATTGGATAGGAAGCGGTTTAGGGCGACTAAGCGGCCCATCAGTGTTTGTACCTCCTTGACGGAGGCCGGTGATGGCATCCTTTCGATTGCCTGTACCTTCTCTGGGTTGGCGCGGAAACCATCCCGCGTGACAATGACGCCCAAAAACTTTCCTTCTTCCATCCCGAACGAGCACTTGCTGGGGTTCAACTTCATGCGCACCTTGCGCAATTGGCTGAACGTTTGTTGGATGTCCCGCAGCATGTCACTTTCTTCCTTGCTTTTAATCACCAAATCATCGACGTACACTTCAAGTCGTACGCCGATTTCCTTCACAAAGGCCGTGTCCATCAGACGCTGGTATGTTGCGCCAGTGTTTTTCAGACCAAAAGGCATCTTTGTGTAACAAAAGATACCCGCGTCTGTGCGGAACGCTATCTTGTCTTCATCCTCTTTGGCCATCTGTATCTGGTGGTACCCCTTGTAAGCGTCCAGGAAACACTTGAACCGGTAAGGGGCGAGAGAATCCACTTTTAAGTCGATTTCAGGTAGAGGATAACAGTCTTTTGGGCACGCCTTGTTGATGTCTTTGTAGTCAACGCACATGCGCCATCCCCCATTCGCCTTGGCGACCATGACAGGATTGGCCACCCAGGTCTGGTATCTGATGGGGCGGAGGATGCCCGCATTGAGCAGCTCGGTGACTTGTTCGTTCATGGCCTTTGTTTTCTCCGGCCCATACTTCGTTTCTTCTGCACTATTGGCTCCGCGGAGCGATAGACATTGAGCCTGTGTTCCGCTATTTCTCGGGGAACACCCACCATGTCCGCTGGTTGCCATGCGAAAATATCCATGTTATTGATCAAGAGTTGCTTCAGGTGATTGCGTATGGTCTCGGAGATTTCATGGCCAATGGTCACCGTTTGCTCCGGAAATTTAGGGTTAAGTACCCATTTTTCCGGCTCTGTGCGGGCGTTTGTTTTGACCATTTTTGGCGGTTTAGCTGTATCCGCGACATGGCAATCCTTGTTTCCCCGGATGAAGGCAACGCCTGTTTTGGTGGGGAAACCCACCATTGCGTGTGCCGTGGAGGCGTTGGCGTTGAAGTGTGCGATGCCTTCTCTTCCCAGGAGTATGTCATGATTTGATGTGGCTGGTAAGACCATGAAATCACATATTTCTGTGCGCTCATGGGTGCTATCGGTCCAAGTTACGGGCAAGGAGAGCATGCCGCGGGGCATGATGGTCTCATGGATGAAACCAGAGATGGGCTCGTTGACTGGAATGAGCTTTGCTTTGTCTTCCTCATCAAGTTGCTGAAAACACTGGTCGTACATAATATCCGTGCTGCTGCCGCCGTCTAGGAACATATACCGCGTGCGGTAATGTCCGAAGACGCCGGTTATCACGAGTGGAGCTGTATAAGAGGCGCCGCCTCTGACCCTTGGCATGAGGATGTCAGCCTCTTTCCAAGAGTCGTCCAACGGTTGTACCCGGGTGCGCTTCCCATGTTGGGTATTTTTGCCCCGCCTTGTCATGTTGCATTGGTGGCGGGGAATTAGCGTGGCTGCATGGGTATTGAGGTCTCGGATTTTTTTTCCGCGACCCCTCGCCTTGGGTTTCCTCGTTCGCTTGGCCCTTGCCAGCTCGGTGAACATTCTTGACCAAGTGGCCCAGCTGGCCTGACTTCAGCGTGGCTTCAATCTCCATATTTAGACTATAGCAATTGTCAGTGAGGTGACCGTAGTCGTTGTGGTACTCACAGAACTTGCTACGGTCCACGTTTCGCCGCTTTCCCAAAGGGTTGGGCTCCTTCAGCGTGACCTGCTTGGTTTTCAGAACTTGGGACGGTGTCTTTGTCAGTGGGGTCCAATCGTGGTTTTTCTTGGAGTGTCCACGTTGGTCCCGCGTTTGCTTTGGGCTGATGATTTGGCGGGCATCACTGGCGGGTGAATATTTCCCCTCGTCGGTGGTGCCAGAGATGCGGCTCCAAACGAATTTGTTTTTGTGCTTATTATTATTATTATTATGGTGTTGTGGTTGGAAGCCGTGCAGCTGGTTGAAAGATCTTTCAGCAAGGAAGCGTATATTTTTGCTGAGCGGATGAGTTCATCCCAAGACTCTGGGATACCATCCTTGCCGGTCAGACATTTCATGAGGTCCGGACTGCGCACATTGTGAATGAACGCAGCCCGCGTGAGCTCCTCTCCGCAGCCTATTTGCAAGGCTTCTTTGTTAAACCGAACAATGTAGTCCTCAATTGTTTCATGGTCGTACCGACGACATAGCAAAATGTGTGCTTTGTCCTTTTTATGTTTGCGCAAGTGCGAGAAATGACTGCCAAACTTGTCTGTGAGGTCATCGAAATCTTTTACGCTTCCCGCCGGGAGGTTGTCGAATCATACCCTGGCGGCACCCGTAAGGATTTGAGCAAAAAGGTGGCACCATACTTGGACAGGCCAGTCCACAGACATACCTGCGCACTCAAAGTCGTGCACATGGTCGTCGGGATCACGCAGGCCATCGTATCTACCGATGCTGCTTGGGAGCTTGGCCTTTCTTGGGATTTTGGCAGCCGCTATGCGGGCGACAAACTTGGACTTCTTGGCAAAAGCTTTTGGTCGAAATGGTTTGACCAAATCATCATCTATCTCACTGTCTCGTGACGCGTGAGTGTGTTTCTTTCCTTTGTAGCCTGAGTCGCTACTTGATGATTCATAACCATCCGGCTCCTCACGTGGTTTGGCGTAGCCCCGAGCTCTGACGTTTCCGCCGAGCTCCCCGCTACGACCATCACCATGATCGGCCATGTCTTTCTTCTTGTGCCTTGCTTTTGACGGGGTGTCGAAAGCAAGGGTCTTGCCTTTCTTCTTAGCTTGCTGCAGGAGCTTCCGTTGGTAGATTGCAGCACTTTTGGTGTTCTGACGGAGGAGCCATTGGTTCGGGTCCTCCTCAGAGAGATCTTGGCTGTCGTCGTCTGACTCGACGTTACGGATCTCAACAGCTGACCTGTCGAGTCGTGAAGTCGTTTGTTTGACGACAGTGTGGGGTGTGGTTTGGTCCTCCGGCTGTTGGAGGTCATCTTCTCCGGCTCGGTGCATGCCGGAGGTGTTAGGGTTGGGTTCAGCCATGGGTGGGTTAAAAGATGGGGAAAAAAGCTGTTCTAACCGTTGGATGGCGCCAATGAAGAAACAATAAGCACACCAGAGATTAGGACTAATCACCGGGGGGTTTATACTTACGTAACTACAAGATTAATCGTTTACCCAAACCGTGATGGTAACCCGTGTGAGTGTTTAGTGCGGGTGAGTGTGTGTATGAAGTGTGTGAGAACACGAGGCTTAAGTGGTTTGGTCGTTAATGACCTACGTCCACTGTAAGTACACCGGAATGTTATTTATAACGAGAGAGATTACAAGGAGTGAGTATAGTTGCTATCGTTATTTCTGAATGAATACAAGGGTTGTATCTGATCCTATTTATAGGCTTAGTAGTGGGCTGCATGGAGAGGCCCATAGGTGACACCATTGGCTTGGGCCCAACCGAGGCCCAAATCCATGGTCCTTCTGAAAATGGCGGGAAAAGGCAGGTTACTGTTGATGACGTCACGCTACAGTGTGGTCGTTGTTGTAGCTGGACACGTGACGGATTTCTGGTGGTGCATAGTAACGTCGTACTTGCTACAGTGTTCAGGCTATCTCTGCTGTCTGATGTGACGTCTGACAGTTGGCGAGGTAATGCCTGCTGGTCACTGTTCACGACAGCATGCACAGTGTAGCCGTTCACCTTTTGTACTATCTGCCACATGTCCTTCTCCTGCTTGTGTGTACTCTGACATGGATCTTTATGAATCTTCCTTTTGTCGTTCTTTGTACTTCGTATGAAAAGTGCTAAGGGAAGATTCCGCGCGTGGTTGCACGCGCGTATCAGGTATTGTTTGCTGCTTATCATCTGTCTTGGCGCGCGAGACATGTTGATTTCTTGTCCCCGCGCGGGTGCGTTCCTACGCCGTGATCTGGCGCAGGGTTGTTGTTTCACGGGGATAGAGACGCCTTTCAGATTAGGCTCCCTATCCCTTCAAATAATATTAGTTGTGTTTTAGTTTTGTTTGGCTTTGTTTTTTTAATCAAATGGTGAAAAGGTTTTTGTAGTATGACAGTATGCGATGTTTCAAAGTCTAAATTTTATAGTATAAAAAAATGCTTTTCAAAATAGATAAACAAAGTTATCTAAACCGGTTCAACATGTGTCTGTTCAACCCATGTCAAACAGGAAGTTGATATTCAACAGGGGTAAGCAATACTGTAAGTAGTATAAGGCTCAGGTATATTGGTTTAAAAAAGCGTGCCTGGGGTGCGCTTTAAGCGTTTGAGGCGCGAGGCGTTTAGGAAAACGTTTTTTTGCCAAAAAGCGCTGGACTACATGAAGCGCCGCCTCGAGCGCTTGAGGCGCGCGCTACAGTAGCGCCTCAGCCCCAAAAACCCTTTTAAACCGCTTTATTTGGCCCGCTATAGTAGTATCTCGTCGTTTTTATGTTTTGAATATGCTTTTTAAGTGTTCAAGGGCGTTTTATAATCATGTTTTTGTGCTTATGATTGATTAACATGTAGAAAATGTTATATTAACATATATAAATATTTTTTTTTATAATTTTTTTTAATACTATACGTGAAGCCCTCGCCTCGCGCTTTCAGCCCCGCGCTTCGGATTTTGGAACCAAAACGCCTCGGAGTGCCTCGCGCTTTTTTAAACCAAGTCAGGTATGATCATATTATCATTCTTTGTTATTGTTAAAAGAAAGTTGCTTGGTTATTGGTTATTTGACATGTTCGTTTGTTTGCTTTAAATCAAGGACAAGGAGCTGATTCAGTTTAAGCTTGAGGCTAGATTGAGAGGGTGGATTTTTTGTCAACCAGGAGGTAAGTGTTCCTGACATTTTCAGCTCCTATAGTCTAAGATGTTAATTATGTTACGCAACATCTCTTATCAACATGATAAGGGCATAAATTGGAAGTAACAACTCAACATATGTGTGTTTCTATATATATATAATGGCCGTTGTATATCTATCAAAGATGTAAGTTATAATATCCACACAAAAAAAAAAAAAAAACAACTTGGATGACTAGGAGCTGCAAGGTTTAGTCATCCTGGAATTAGGGTGGAACACAAAAACATATGTGATTATTTGATTATTAAATATCCATAAAAAGCAACTTGACCCATTTATTTATGAATAGGTAAAACTGGGTTGTGTTTCATATCAAATGGCTTATGTAAAAAAATAGCTAAAAAAGGGAAACAGGTAAGATGGGTAAACATATGTAAGGTTTATATTGCGAGTTCATATGACTTCTACATGGAAATTAATCACAGGTTCGTCTGCAGTTTTGCTATCCAACAAGTTCAATCAACAACGGGTTGTTAAAGTGGCTGGTCATGCCCATTAATCATCGTTATCTACATTTTTAGCATTTAAGCATGATTTTGCTAATTGATTGAAAATATGAGTTCTGTTTGGCTGAGTTCGGTTGTAATTTGGATACTTTGTTAGACTATGGGATATGTAGAAGCTACTAAATAGAGGTAGATTTTAACTCATAGACTCATCTCAAAATCATTGGTGGCACAGAGATTGGACCAGAATGGTGTGAGGTAAACATTCTAAAAATAGATGAAAAGTTGGTGAGACCATATGGATTATTTTCAACAATTCAAGATTGTATTTGTGCATCCATTGCATGGTCTTGTCCTTTCATCTCGGTATGTATTTGTTAAACTTGTGTTACAGATCATTTTAATAATTTGAAACTTAATACTTATACATGGATGGTTTATTTGTAGGTAGTCTGGATGGTTTATTTGTTAAACTTGTGATACAAATAATTTTAATAATCTGGAACTTAATGCTTATACATGGATGGTTTATTTGTAGGTAGTCCATGAGGATTGAAGACGCATGATGACTCAAGATTCTATGCTGCTAGTTTCTTTCATTGCTTGTAATTCCGTTGTTAAATGTTACAAGTCTTTATGTTGGATGCTATAACTTATTTATTTTTAGTGTTTTTGTGAAGAATATGCTTATTTGAAATATAATAAAGTTTTATTTCTTTCATTGGTTGATGTTATCTACACAATAACTATTAGGATTTTATATGTTGATGCCCTTTTTATTGTATTATAAAAACCATTATTTGGATGTCCATAACCATATCGTAAAATTGTGTGTGTGGATGTTTAAAAAAGCGTTGATTACTTGTTAGAAAATTGTAAAAGTGTTTGAATTTGCTTCTCTTAGGACACTATATGGGTTGTTCATAGACATTATGCGATCATAAAATTGGTTTCATAATCTTATTTGGGATATTAGGACCCCTTTTTTGGTCCTAAAGTACCTATAATGTTACATCATAAGGGTCCTATAAATTAATATTTAAGGACGCTTGTATGTGTATTAAAAGATTAAAATTATGTAAGCACATGTTAGAATATTGTAAAAGTGTTCTAATATGTGTTTATTAGGATCTTTTTTTGTTTTTCATAGACATCCTATGCGACCATAAAATTGGTTTCATAATCTTATTTGAGATATTAGGACGCTTTTTAAGTTTCGGGACTTAATACGACCCCTTTACATGAAACGCTTTTACCGTTGGTCCTATTAAATAAAAGGTCCTATAAAATAACATTTTAAGGCACTTTTGTGCGTACTAAAAACCCATTTTTGTTGTAGTGTCAATTTCAATTTTTGGTATGCTATTCAATTTAATTAAATTTCGAATAGAATTAAAATTCACATAACCTAGTCTACCATTCTAAACATTAGAAGACTCAAGCAAGTAAGTAGAACTAGCGTTATTCATTCCATTCATCACAGTTACATTTAGTTTGAACATACCATTTAGGGCATAGCCCTTACCAACATACATACCGTTTTTGGTCAACACAACCTTATCAGACTCAAATACCATTTTGAAACCAAACGTGTTCAACTGCCAATCAGACACAAGATTCTTATGAATCTCAGGAACATACAACACATTTGATAAAGTAAGTTCCTTTCCTGATGTCATCTTCAATATATATCTCATTTCCTTCCCCTTTGATATCTGCAGTTGCAAAATTTCCCATAAAGAGCTTCTCATCATTAGTAACCTCCTTGAATGTGTTGAAAAGGCTCTTGTCAGTAAACACATGCCGGGTCGCCCCGATAAAAATCCACCAGTCCTTGGCATCCGAACCAACCATGTTAGCTTCAGTGATCATCACTGAAAGATCAGAGATCATGGCAACCAGCTTATCAACCATGTCAGCTTCATGTTAGGAAGTTTCTTTCTTGAGAAGCTTGCACTCATTTGCCCGATGCCCTGGTTTGTCACAATTGTAGCAATCGCCCTTAAACTTTTTCTTCCTAATACCACCTTTCGCTCCAATGTGAGAGCCTTTCCTATTGGTTTTCTTGAACCCAGCCCGTTTGTTACCATTTTTACCCTTAGATGTTTGACCATGTTCAACAACATTAGGCTTAGCAACTTCAGGAATGACATTCCTCTTTTGAGCAACTTTGTTGTCTTCTTCAATGCGAAGACGCACAACCAAATCTTCAATTGTCATTTCCTTTCAATTATGTTTCAAGTAGTTCTTGAAATCAATCCAACTTGGTGGCAATTTCTCAATAATAGCCGCAACTTGGAATGTCTCGCAAAGCATCATTCCTTCTGCATGAAGATCATGAAGAATAACCTGCAATTCTTGAACTTGACTCATGACAGTTTTTTAGTCAATCGTAGCAAAGTCCAAGAATTTCGTGTAACCTCGCGTATTTCCCAAATATTTTTCCCTCGATTCCTATTTACTTGTATCCTTGTATATTTATATTTTCCATTCATCATGGGGTAAAAAAAATTCATTATATTTTTACAACTTATATTTCTTTAAGTAGATAAACAATATATATATATATATATATATATATATATTAAGTGCACTTTTTTAATTAACAATCACAAGGATCATTTTATAAAAGAATAAGTTTATATAAATTTTTTTAGATATATCTTTTAAATACAAGTCATATTTATGAGTTTTTTGTTATAAAAAAATCAGTTTTTGTTAGGAACCCATTTAAAACAAATCAAAATCTAGTAAATAAGAGAAGATTTGGCAAAATTCATCCTATTATCTCGATCTACACCATAAACCGACCTTATTTGCTTTTTATTACGTGTGATTATCGATTTTAGGTCGGTTAATTGTGGGATTTAAAGATAAGCATAAACCGAATCAATCCCAAAATTTTAAAATCTTCCTAATCGGCTATCAACCTATAAATTGATCGCACCGTACCATTCAGATCCATATCACCTTCAAAAACCCTCCATTAATTGCTGTTCTTATCGTCTGTTGAATTCGGAATCAAACTTGTCTCTGTTTTCGTCTTCATCGTGTTCAACCGAGCACTTCAGGTTCGGTTTTTTTTCAATCAAATTATTGGGAATAGTCGACTAGGTTCATAGATCGATAGCCCCATATTTATTCGATCTATCATTGAATGGTGCTTGGTTAATTAGGATTGGATCAGTTAGGGTTTATGTTGATATTAATTTGGGGAAAAAGACTGTAACAGTATTGATTTATAAACTTTCAGATCTGATAAACCACCAACTGATCTCTTAGACTAGCTAGTTTGTGTACTTGTTTAGCAACTTAAATCCCGGGTTCGACCCTTGGTCTGAACCGGGTTATGTCTTTTAATTAAAAAAAAGTCCATATAGAAGGTTATAAAACTAGATTCCAGACAATAAACCAACTGATATTGTAGACCAGTTGGTAGACGCGTTCGTTTATAAAGGAGAGTACCCTTGTTTGAATCTAGTCAGAACCAGGTGGAAGTTTTTTTTATTCCTTCTTTTTAACTATTTTCAATTAGAAGAAAATATATATTTATACATTTAACTTATACTTAAATTTCTGAAACTATATAAATCATATTAAAGGTCAGATTTTGTTGTAAAAAAAATATGATTTTGTTTTAGTTAATTAAATAAATCTGAATTATTTTATATATTTTATTTGTTATTTAATATATTATAATCATATAAACCTTGTTTTATTCATAAATAATTCATGAAAACTTCGTTTTTAGCGGTTCAAAAGCCAATATTTTTCTAAACTTATCTCTAATCTAATGTATCAAATATATAAACTTTTTGAAAAAATATATATACTTTTATATTATATGTTACTATTTTATTTAAATCCCTTGTATAAAGTAAATTGTTTTATTCAAGATAAATAGAAAATAATTTATAGAAAATATTATTTTCATACTTTCAAGAGTTATACCTCTTAGTCTATGTAAAAATAAGAATATTTTAAGTATTATTATTATATTTTAACTAAACCGTTAACATAGCAGCGTCTTTCCCCAAAACACGTGAACCCTAATCAATCGACCCCTAAATTTTAGACTTGTTAAACTTGTGATGCTTAGACTTTATAAATTCTTAATCTAGGTTGATTTATTTGGAATCAATATACTTGCTGTTATGTATTTGGGATTTTTGCTTGCTTGCTAAGACGAGTATTACTTATCCCCTTTTTCGTTTTTCACACTTTTGGGGTGATTCATGCACACTTGTTTAAACTTGCACATTCACATACACATATTTTTTATCGATTACAGTTCATATACGTGTCTTGTTTATCTTCAAGCTTTTGTTTGAACATGAACTTGACTTACATGCTTATACTTAAACTCAGACATAACTTCGGTTATGGTGCTCTATTAGACATGACTTCGGTTATGGTGCTCTACTAGACATGACTTCGGTTATGGTGCACTAGTAGACATAACTTCGGTTATGATGCTCTATCAGACATATCTTTGGTTATGGTGCTCTATCAAACATAACTTCGATTATGGTGCTCTATTAGACTTACACGTGTTAAGGTGCTCGATATACTTTTGTGAACTATATTCTTGAAGTCTCATTTGTTACTTACATGTTTACATAACACATTGATATCACATGACACATGAATTGTATCTTTTATTAAACTTATACTATATGTACTAAACCTAGGTAATGCTCACAAACCTTATTGTAGACAAAATTTATTTTCGTGCAAGTTTCAGGAAAAGCCCATTTGATGATCACATAAGGATTTGGACATAGTTAAATTAAATATGATTTGTGTTGATTGATTCTAGTTGTATTCTTGTATGAAGTCTTGTATGAAACTCTAATCCAGTATTTAATAATATTTCAACGTTAATAGTGCCATGAGCTTATGAACAATCGTCACTATGTCACACCCCGATGTTTCCGCCATCGGTTGGGGTGTTACATTTCTCCACCACAAACTTCTTTGTGCCCGCATATTCAGTTTTGTATTTGCGTTCCAAAGATTCCCATAAATCTTTGGCAGTGGCAGCTTTGCAATATACATTGTAAAGTGAGTCAACTATTCCATTTAGGATATGGTTTCGGCAAAACAAATCAGAATGATTCAAAGCATGAACCGCGCTCACAATTTGAGCATTCATTTCCTCTTCAGCAACATGAGGAGCGGTTTCAGTTAAGAACCTCGCAAGGTCCAATGTTGATAAATAGATCAGCATCTTTTGCTACCACTGTTTGAAGTTCACACCAGCAAACTTCTCGGGTTTTTCAGCGTGGCTTGCTACCGCAATAGGCAAAGGTGCCACCAAAGCCGTGGTAACAGCGACTGCAGGCGTGTACACTGCAGTGACTCCAATAGCACTGGAACTCATGAGAGGGGCAGAAAACTTGGGCTAGGAGTTGTTCTCCATTATTGAAAAAGAAATAAAAAATTGTTAATAAAGAATATGTTTAAGTTTGTTAGATATCTTACAGTGAAAATGGAGATGCTTCTGAAACAAACAGGAAGAAAACAGATGAAATAAACAGAAGTGGGCTTATGTTTGACACAATTCCCTTAAACAGATTCGTCGTCTGTTCCCAGGGTACACCGGTACGAACAGTGATGGTGCACTGCTGGACTATCCCACTTGCTTGAAAAGAAATCGAGATGTTGTTGCTGTTGTATTTGCAAGTTTACTTCTCTGAGTGTTGTTCAGTGTGTTTGCACAGACCAACTTCTACAGTTTATATAGGACTCGAAAATCATGAGTTTCGAGTTGCATAATCATTGTCATTTAATTTGAATAATACCAATTAAATTGTTAAATTGCAGCTTAATGACAGAAGTTGAAACATCTTCTGGAAGCTGAAGACCAGGAGACTCGAAACAGCTTCCGGAAGCTTTGTTTAAGTCAAAAAAAGTTTAAAACGGGTAACAAAAACCAGCTTCACGCGGACCCAGATTTTTCGAGCTGCATTCGTGTCCGCAGGTCGTGCGGGCGTCGTGTTGGTTCAAGAATTTTCTCGAACCAAAACCCATTTTTGCACCCCCCCCCCTTGCGCGCGCGGGTAGGTGCCTAAGTATAATGTGACATAACATTTTACCCCTTCCAATTTAGTTTCACCTTATAAACTCATCAACTTTCCATCCCACAACCAATGTGGGACAACTCACATTCGCACATACAAACTCCAACATATTCCATTAACTATATGTTGGGAAATAATTGAAGTTCACATGTTGCATGCATGCACAGGATTCATAAGTTAAGTTTGAATAATGGTCATTGCTTTAGTTTGTTTTTTGAAGTCCTAGTTTTCAGGGTTGTTCCACTTTAGTTGGTTAGCTGTTTGATTGTTTGTTATTTAAGTTCATTGAGTCTGTAGTTTCTTTTATGTACTCTCAAGTTTATTAATCAATAATAGTGAATCTGTGCCGACTAATATTTGAGTGTTCATCTTATTTATTGTGAGTGATATAATTTTGTGCCAACACATGGTATCAGAGTTGTGTGAGTAGATCCGACCATGACTAAACCCACCAATCCAATCAATACCAATCAAATCCTCATTCCAGTTTTTAAAGTCAAAGGGTATGAGCACTGGAGTGTGCGTATGAGAACCATTCTCAGATCAAGAGATCTGTGGGATCTTGTGATCCTGGGTATCACTGATCATAGTGAGAACATGGTTGAATATAGGAAGGAATTAAAAAGAGATGCTCAGGCCTTGACCGTTATTCAACAAGGTGTCCATGACACTTTGTTCTCAAAAATTGTAGTTGCTGAGTCATCCCAACAAGCATGGGATATTATGTGGATAGAATTCCAAGGAGATTCACAGGTTCAGGCTATGAAACTCCAAGGCCTAAGGAAAGAATTTGAAAACCCCTCCATGAAGGAGGGTGAGGTTGCCGGTGACTATTTTTCCCGAGTTATGGCAATAGTCAGTCAACAACGATCATATGGTGAAGATGTACTAAATCAAAAGATTGTAGAGAAGATTTTATGAAGTCTCACATTCAAATTTGACTTCGTTGTTCCATCAATTGAGGTTGCTTATGATCTTGCCAATTTGACTCTTGTCAAGTTGATGGGATCACTACAATCTTAGGAGGAGAGGCTCAATTGCAGGACTAATGGATATGCAAAGGCTGTTGAGAAAGAGAAGAGTGATAAGCAGGCATTGCAGGTCTTCCAATCAAACAGGAGGAATAATTATGATGAAGCTTCAAGAGTAAGAGATCAAGGTGCAAGTAGAGGTAGAGGAAGAAACGGGATCAATGATGATAGGAACAAAGGACCCCAGTACTATCAATGAAATCAGTTTGGTCATGTCAAACGTAATTGTTGGTTTAATGAGGAAGGACAAGCCAGGGTTGCAAATGTTGAGGAAGAAGATCAAACAAATGAAGGGGCTCCTTATCTATTTATGGCCCTTAGTGCAGTGAGTCTGAAAATCCAAGTTTGTGGTTTATTGACTCCGGGTGTTCCAACCATATGACAAGTGCAAGGTCAAGCTTTGTGACACTTGATGAGGCATTCAAACTGAGGGACAAACTTGGTGACAAGAAGAACCTGGCGGGAGTAGGAAAAGGTACTATTAAATTAAAATGACAAATAGTAATTTTAAGTATCTTGATGATGTCTACTATGCACCAAATTTGGAATATAATTTAATAAGTGTGGGGTAGCGTATGAGAAAAGGGTATGCTTTGATATTTCATAGTGATGCTTGTTCTATAATTCATAAGAAAACTCAATCTGAACTAATGAAAGTTCAGCTTGCCACTAATAATATATTTCCTTTGGATGCTACTAAAGTCAAGGCCAGTGTTCCATCAAAGGTCATGAAGAAATTAAACCGTGGCATTGCAGACTTGTGCATCTACATGCTCAAGCCTTGCAGCAAATGCACAACAAGCAGATAGTGATTGGACTTCCACAAATGAAAGGGTTTGGGCAGTGTGAAGGTTGTGCACTTAGGAAAATGCATAAGATGCCTTTTCAATCCAGTACAAAGAGAGCATCACATGTTCTTGAATTGATCCATACAGATGTGTGTGGGCTAATGCCTATCAAGAGCTTAGGAGGTAGCAAGTATTTCTTACTTTTTATAGATGATTTTTCAAGGATGACGTATTTAACACCCCAACCGATGGCGGAAACATCGAGGTGTCACGTATTGACGATTGTTCAGTAGCTCATGGCAATTCAAATGTTTAAATAATCAATTATTCCATTTAAATGAATTTCAAACTAAATACATCCAAATGTCACGAAGTGAAATATTTACATGTAATGATAAGACACGAATTAACAACTTCAAATAATCTTCGCTTGGAATAGCAATAGACTTCAAGCACCATTGTTCCCTGAAACTGTTCAGTTTGGAAAGGATGGGGGGTCAACTAAAAGTTGGTGAGAATACATAGACTTGTCTAGCAATAAGTTTGTAAGTTTCAAAAGTTTTGCAATTCATATGTCTAGTGTAAGTTTAAGTCTACATGAATAAACAACAAGCATAGCATGCACATAATCAATCCTTCGACACAGTTTAGGTCCATCCCGCATCCACGGTTCACCTTAATATAACGTTGGAACGATAACAATCACCCGCGCTCCCCATAAAAGATGATAAACGAATCTGGGTGGGGTTGTCAATCCAATAGATCTATAATTGTATATGCAACACCCCAAAATTTTGTCTCGCCTAAATACGTCATTAGGCGTGATTAAATAACAAAACAAATTTAATGGTGGGCGTTTTAATCAACGGATAAAAACGGGCTAAAACTTAACGATAGCGACCAACATAGATAGTGATGTTATCTAATAAACATGGAAATTTAAACTTGAGGGGCCAATATGGTCAAGTTGATAAACTTGATTTAATATGGAACACACATATGTGTGTGTGGATCAACATTTTCATCAGGAGATGAAATATACACACACATACACTTCTCTAAACCTCAATTAAGCATGAATCAAAGGCAATTAAAGATCAAATTCGAGTGCATGAAGTGCAAATCCATCATCTAGGTCCTAACAAACCCTAAGGTTACCTACAAATTAAGTCTTGATGCTAAATTGGGAGTTTATGTGAATGATAAAA
This sequence comes from Ambrosia x helenae, assembly GCA_030844895.1. Classification (NCBI taxonomy): domain Eukaryota; kingdom Viridiplantae; phylum Streptophyta; class Magnoliopsida; order Asterales; family Asteraceae; genus Ambrosia; species Ambrosia x helenae. Next base: position 36,933,781 of record CM061232.1, read on the forward strand.
ATCTAGGGTTTTGATAAAAACGTGGAATTGATGGTTATTATGGGTTACCCTAGTCTTGAGGAGCCTTAAACATGTATAATCCGGCTACAAATCACACTTAATATGTGTATTTGATTTTCATCATATATGTTAATGTGTAGAATTTGGGGTTTAGCCATTAGGTTGAATCCACTCATATCTAGTAATCTTTTGTGACTCTTAGAAGTTGTTGCATGAGAAATTTAGGTAAAAAGGGCCTAAATAACATGTTATGATCTCAATTGGACAATCGGTTATGCTTTGGTTAAACTTAGAATGTTGAAAACTAAGTATATTAGTGGATGCACACCAAATGTTTGATGAAATGCCTAGATGAGTTAATCTCAACTAGACATGTAAGAAAATGGCTATGGATTTAGCTAGAAATGATACTGAATACATGATGGTATTAGTGAACAAAATTCCATATTATGTATTCTAATAGACAAGTTTGACTCATCCCTAAGTTAGGTACAACAAAGAGGGAGCAAACGGGTCAAACGGATGCAAGGCGAATACTTATGGAAATAAGAATGGATGCGAGGTAAGTAATACTTACATTCACTAGATCACAAATATAACTTTTGTATTGATGTAATGATCTAAACCTTGATAAGGGATAAAGGTAGGACCCCGAGGGGTGAAACCTATTAAACGGACGATTTATGCGAATCCATGTCAAAACAGGATTTATGGTAATAAACGATTCAAGAGTGTTGATCATATGATGGAAATCATCAATTGGGTCAATAAAGAAATCTATGTGGTAAGTCTAAACTCAAGTCTTGATAATAAAATCACTTGAATAAGAAAGCTATGCAATTTGGGTAAATGGGTCAAGTGGGATTACCACTTCCCCATAGTTAAAAGTTAGAATGCTATAAGGTTATGAACCATGAGACTTAATGGGTCAAATGGTGATTTTCTCACCATTCGAACCCGACCATCAAAGTCAATAATCTAAGCCTTAAGAACCTTGGGTATAACGGGTCAATGGGAAATGCATCACAATTGAGTCTTGAGGGACTAATGTGGTTAATCTAGAAAGGGTGCAGGAAAACACTTGGAAATTGGGCACATGATGCCTAAGTAAACAATGAGGGTTCAAGTATGGATCAACGCCACCCGGTAAGTGGTAGTTAGATAAACGCCTTCGGGCGAAGCAATAAGGGTACTAAAACTACCCACAAGAAATATGGGTGCAAATCAAGTTAGTTATTTCCATAACTATGTCTAATGCGCGCTAATGCACTTAGAATCTACTAAACAAGTGAAAACTTGAGAAAGGATGAAAATCTAAGTCCGGAAGGACTTAGAGGTTTTTAAACAAGTCATTGAGTCCAAAACAATGGGTTTGAATCAAGAAGTATCGCCATGAATGGCTAAATCGAAAGATTTGGCTAGGAGGGGCATTTAGGGAATTTATAAAGATTTATTAAAGGATAAATCTAATAACGGAATCCTAATGAACAAATCGGACAAGCACTTTAGTTGATCAAGTGTCTAATGACTTAACAACATAAACTATACGCATTTTGCGTGGTCGAATGGTGTTTTGGTTATGTTCAATGTCTAAATGGGTCGATTTGGGTAAGAGTTGCCATAAACATTCAAAACTAAGAACCGGATCATGGCGACATAAACCGGGCGATGATTTTAGTCAAACAAGTGTCAATTTAGTTGAAAATATGCTTTTTATGCCTTGCGAGTCGTCAAATGTGTTTGCGGCATGATTCCCATGCTTAAAAATCACCAAACAAGCATCAGAAGCTGTGAGCAGCTGCTCGGGCTGAGTGAGCGGCCGCTCGGCCTTTACAGAGGGCTCAAAAGTGTCAGCGTCTAAGCGAACGGCCGCTCACAGAGACCGAGCGGCCGCTCACAGAGAACCGCCTGACAGCATGATTTTTAAAATTTCATATAAAATCGTAGAAAAATCGTTATGAGGTGTTCTTTATATGCCTAGAAAGCTCTCGGAGCGTAGGACAATTCTCATTTGAAAGTCGAAGTCGGAGTTTGGGTTTTAGAAGGGGTAAAAGCGATCCGAACAGCTGTTGCGCAAAAGTTGCAACAGCTTGTTCTGCTGATAAAGGGCCGTTTGGCATGGTTCGTTTTGTTTCGACGTGTAACGACTATCGTACTAGTTTAAATGTATCATTGACAACCCACTAACCATTCTTTGTGTAATGGTGCTAGGTAAACATGTGATGGAAGTCCCGGAGCAAGGATCAAGTCGCGATAAGAGCCGAACACACCCGATCACTCATCAAGCTTCCGCATTAGAATTAAAAGAACTCCTATTAAAACGCAAAATCTTAGAGTATGTTTTAACTATTAAAATGTAAAAAGTTGTGGGAATCAAATATGTATTTTATCTTAATGATTTCAGTTTATAATAAATATCAAAGTTCTAATCGGGAGTGGTTTAAGTAAGGTCAAAACCCGTAAGATTCGACGTTAATCACGTGATTACGGGTTAGGTTTACAGTATACCGTCGGCTTGATCAGGGTTAATGATTATGCAAGTTTAAGTTTAAGTTTAAGTCTAATAGTCTTTGTCTAAGTCATGAGGCATTAAACTTTACAACTAGACATGTATATAGAATTGCTTAAATATAAAGTTTCAAGTATAAAGAATTGCATAAAAAGTGCATAAACAAGGCTATGTAAACTCACCGTTTACGTAATAACTTGAAATTTGTCGAACAAAAAGATTTGGATTAGGATTATCCCAAAGGATTAACCTGAGGTTTCGAACAACGGTTGGCGAAGGCGTTCACTTGAAGGCGGAGCCGGTACACCGTGTAGCTTGTGCGAAATGGGTCTGCTAGTGACGAATGTGGTTTGTCGAAACAAGGGGGCGGAGATGGTCGTTCGGTGCCGCGTCGGATCGAATCGAGATGGTGCGTCGGATCGAACCGAGATGGCGGTTATGGACCAAAAATTACGGTGCCGGTTGTTGCTCTGGCTCGTCGGACAAGAGAGGCGACTAGTGTGCGGAGCAAGTTCGGTCAACTGGAGAGTTGTTCGGCCGGAAATCTTGAACGTCGGCGAGCCCAATAGAAACAGGAAGAGTGATTCAGTGTGATAATTGAGTGTGGGAATGTGTTTGTGCCCGTTTTTGGGTTGAGGAATGGTTTCTTATATAAACAAGCATTAAAAGGAGTCAAAAAGGAAATGGGTTTGAATGGCTGCGAACCTTGGGACCTCGATTGAGAGTTGATAGGCGTGATTTACGGGTTGTAATAGAGTTGATAGAGAGTGTTGGTCATGACTGTATCATTGATTTTGAAAATGGTTACTAAAACGAGCTGGATTATAGCGGGATTAAATGTGTCGGTGGTGAAATCATGGTTTTAAATGAGGATCATTTCCAATTTGGTCGAAGGCGCATTATAAGGTATCTACATATTTACGAAATTGAGGATCATTTCAACAGGTGTCGCTTTCTATTGCAAATTAGTGGGTGCTACAAATGAAAAAGAATAAGCTATAAGGTATCAACATATTTAAGAAATTGATACTATTATGTAGTAAATATTATTAAGCAGTAGGAAGTGGATTTGATAATTGATGGAGTGTTAGTAGCTAGAGGTGGAAGAAGCTAAATGGGAAGGCAAATATTCACGGGCTTGTAAATATGTGTGTGTGTATTATAGTAATATAACAAATAATCTTATTTAGTATGAGAATATGGGTGGAATTAGAATGTTATTAAATGTAGAAAATTACATAAAGTATAAAAGAAAAACGCAAGATGTTACAACATAGGTTTATTTTCTTTAAAAGAAGTCTGAAGTCTTTGAAAAGTTTAAGATTTTAAAAGCTTTAGTGGAGAAGCAAAGTAGCAGGTATATCCGAGTTCTAAGAAATGATAGGGGTGGAAGTATTTGTCACATGAATATCATTCTTTTTGTGAGTTACATAGGATTAAAAGACAGTTAACAACTCTCTACACCCCTGAACAAAATGGTGGGAGTGAAAGAAGAAATAAGACTATGGTTGAGAAGGCTCAATGTATATTACAGGCTAAGGGCCTTCCAAGTTATTTTGGGCAGAAAGTGTGTCCACAGCTGTCCACATTCTTAATATAAGCCCATCAAAAGGTTTAGATGCAAGGACACATATTCACATCTGGACTGGTAAGAAACCAGAAGTGGAAGATCTAAGGGTGTTTAGCAGCCTAGCTTATGGATTGAAACCAAGTCAGATGAAACATAAGTTTGAGGCAACTTCTGCTAAATGCATTTTGATAGGATTCTCCTATCCTTCAAAAGGCTACAGGTTATATAACCCATTGACCAAGCAGATTATTTCAAGAAGAGATATCAAATGTTTTGAAGACAATGAATGAGACTGGTCAAAGACAAAGAATGATCAAAACAAGCATCTCTGGGATCTAAGTGTTTTTGATGACTTTATTGATGATGCGAGAGATCTTGCAGCTGGTGAACAAGCAGATAACACTATAGCTTCATCTGGAACTGAAGGCACAAGTACTGGTGATCATGGTCAAGGCAGCAATTCATCCGGACCCTCAACTCAAGATTTAAATGGAGGTGTAGAAGCTACTGTTGATGCCTCATCATCTGTTATAAAGATAAAGTCCATTAGTGAGGTGTATGATCAAACTCACCAGTGGAAGATTACATGGTATGTGAATTTTCCTTAAACATAAGTGATCCTATGTGTTTTGAAGATGCAGTTGTTAAAAAGGAATGGAGAACTGTTATGATAGAAGAAATCAAGTCAATTTGACAAGAATGAAACATGGCATCTTGTGGAGGCTTCTATTAACAAGAACATAGTTGGTTTGAAGTGGTTGTATAAGACAAAGCTAGGACCAAAATGATAGGTCTTAAAGTACAAGGGAAGGCTGGTAGCTAAAGGCTATTCACAAAGAAAAGGAATGGACTTTCAAGACAATTTTGCTTATGTTGCTAGATTTTAAACAATTAGGATTATTCTTGCTACTGTTGCCCAAGGTTGGTTAATATTTCAGTTGGATGTTAAATCAGCCTTTCTAAATGGCAAGTTAGAAGAAGAGATATGTGTTGAACAACCAAAGGGGTTTGAAGTGAAGGACCGAGAGCATAAAGTTTAAAGATTGTTTAAGGTCTTTTATGGTCTACAACAAGCACCCAAAGCATGGTACTCCATGATTGATGCTTATTTTCTAAGCAATGATTTTATAAGAAGCAGCAATGAACCCACCTTGTGTGTCAGAAGAAGTGAAGGTAAAGGGGTTATATATTTTTGTTTGTATGTAGATGATATTATCTACACCTGTAATAATGAGCAGCTAATTCAAGAGTTTAAGAAAGGCATGATGCAGGAGTTTGAGATAACTGACATAGGCCTTCTCAGATTCTTCCTTGGTCTTGAAGTGTACCAAGTCAATGAAGGAATATTTGTGAATCAAAGGAAGTATGCAAAAGAAATGTTGATCAAGTTTAAGATGCTAGGATGCAAAACTGAAGAAACACCTATGAATTCTAATGAGAAGCTGAGAAGGGAGGATGGTTCAGAAGCTGTTGTTGCTGCAATATAGAGAAGTCTAACTGGTGGGCTTATGTACTTGCAGCATACTAGGCCAGACATTAGATTTTCCGTTAACGTTTTGTCTGGGTTTATACAGGTTCCCATCAAGACTCACTTTGGGGCAGCAAAGAGAGTTTTAAGATATGTTGTAGGATCCTTGCATTATGGTCTCATGTATGATAAGAACAAGAAGATATTATTGCAAGGATTCACTGATAGTGATTGGGCAGGATGCCTAGATAATATAAAGAGTTTTATAGCCAATGTGTTTACTTTAGGAAGTGAAGTAATTTCATGGTGTACTAAGAAGCTAAATTCTATAGCTCTTTCATGTACAAAAGCTAAGTACATCTCAGCTACTAGTGCTATTTGTCATGCAATATGGTTGAGAAGAATTCTAACTAATCTGCAAGTAAGTTCTGAAAAAGGCATAGTCATCTGGTGTGATAGTAGATCAGCTATACAATTGTCTAAGAATGCACTGTTAGATGGAAGGACCAAAAATATCGAGTTGAAACATCATTTCATTCGAGATATGGTTGCTCAGAAGCAAGTCTTATTGGAGTTTTGTGGCACAGATGTTCAAGTGGCAGATATCCTCACCAAATCATTGTGCAAATAGAAGTTTGTGAAGTTCAGAAGAATTCTTGGACTGAGAGGACTTGAATTGGAAGGGGGGTTGAGAAATAATTCAAGTTCATGCACGTGTTGCATGTATGCACTTAAGTTTGAATAATGGCGGTTGCTTTAGTTTGTTTTTTGAAGTCCTAATCTTCAGGATTGATTGTTTGTTATTTAAGTTCATTGAGTATGTAGTTTCTTTTATGTACTCTCAAGTTTATAAATCAATAGTAGTGAATTTGTGCCGACTAATATTAGAGAGTTCATCTTATGCATTGTGAGTGAGAGAGTTCCGTGCCAACACTGTAAGACATCACTTGTATTTAAACACTTCAAATACCAACAATAAAACCTACTTGAAATTGTCAAAATTGACACTAAATGCTATAAAGTCGAGTATACCAAAGATTCCTTGAAATAAAATCCCATCACGAACCATTCTTGCGGCTAATTGGTCCACCGGTGCATTCAGTTCTACAATTCAAATTTATACAATATGTCTATATTACTATGTGTTGTTCAAATGGTTTTGACGGTCGTGTAAGTCGGTTCTCATGTCCTAACTCTGAGTCCTGGTTCAATTCACTCTGTTAGAAGGGGTCCCGAGATAGAGCCTTATGGACCACCTTACAATGGCCAAGTTAGATGTCGACATTGAATTAGCAGGTACACATTCTAATAATGCATACTAACATGATAGTATATGAAACTGTAAACATCAAATTTAACATAGGGTTAAATTGTCAACATGTAATTTCAAATTCTTCACTTGTATGTTATACACACCGACAAAATAAGTCAGCCAGATATGATTTACATAAAGTATTACTAGAAACAAACAACATACAGTAAAAAAATAAACAATAAAAGATCTTAGGATTCTCTTGTCTACCATGGAAGCATATACATATCCTGTGTGTGTACGTGTGTGTATATATATATACATATATATATATGTGTCACCATACATGTGTGTGCTGCAAACTTCCATTTCATTAAATGTTGTTGTCTGGATGAACGCTAACGTACGAATTAAGGTTTTTGTCTTTTTGATGTGAAAAAAAATAGTATAAATTGTATGGCATGAGGCCCCATGCATACATGTCCTTTACTTTGACAACTTAATTTCTTGTATATTCATTTATATATATGTCACCTTTCACTCTCGTTATATATGTTGTTGCTACAGTGGTTTTTTGTTTATTCCTGTGTTAGTATTTGTACTAGGACTCGGTAAACTATGTTGAAGGCGATTCAACTTTTTTTCTGACCAAATACTGAAAGTTCACTCAACATCATATCATTAATTCATGTAAAATTGTACATAGCATAAACTTTAATAAGATTAAAATGTACAACAAAAGGAAGTTGTAGGTTAAATTTAGTTTTTTTTTTAAATAAATTTATATTAACTTTCAAAACTTGTCAAGTTACATTAAAATAGAAGGTAAACATGAAAACAAGTTTTTCATTTTGTTTAACGTAAATTGATTTATACTTTTATCATTTTTTTTAAATAAACAGTTTTAATTTTAGCAAAAGGAAGTTGTAGTTTAAAAATAGTGTTCAAGCTAGTTGTTCATGTCTCACGATGGAATTAGTTGGGAGATTATAATTTGTAACATTCATGATTTTTTTTTAAAACCCAAAACTTCGAAACTCTAGAATGATAAATGCCAGTTAATAATGTCGGATTCTTAAACGATGTTAACATATCGCATAGTCGATTAATTATTAGTAGTATTAACCAAATATCTTATTTTACTACTTACTACTAGACATATCTTTTTATTTTATAAATAAATAAGTAAATGGTAATGAATATAATACCAATCATAGTAATAATACTAACAATGATAAGACAACATTTATGCATGCTTGACAAAATGAAGTGTCATTTTGTAGCTTTGTTGTAAGCTTAATGTCACGGGCCAAATATTTGAAGATCGCAATGCTATGGATTGTGCTTGAACGCTTGGGTCGCTGGCCGAATCCTGGGACTTCATCAGGGACGGTCTCAGCGGAATAAGGCGAGTCGTGTCTAGACATGTCTATGTGTCGAACGCACCACTGGTCGAGAGCTGTCGCCGCTCTCCTGATGAGTCCAAGGCAGGACGAAACCAGTGACCCAGATCAAAGAAGTGGGAAAGTTTGGCTTGTCCCCGGGGATTGGGGACGCCACACGGGGATGAAAAGATAAGCCCGTGACAATTTGGTATCAGAGCAGAACGATTCTTGGATATGTTGGAACGTGTACACTCAACCAAAATGTGCGCTTAACGTCAGAGTATAATTATGCAATGGTGGTGGGAGAAGACCAAATATGGGGCCACTTCGGTGACGGTCTTTGTAAGCCGCAAGTATGGGATTGCGAGTTCCGCTCTAGTATGGTGTCAATGAAGCCCTCCGTGATCGAGTTCAAAACCTACGGCCGCAGCACCGTAACAGCACGAGAAAAAGAAGAAAAATACGGCAAAAGGAATGAGCCGTAAACATAACCGCTGCAACTCTTCAGGTTTCCCGTATGCCTGAAACGTCTAGCGTGTCCCACGGCGCTAACTCAAAATAAACGAGGCAAAACTTGAACCGACACGAAAGAAGATCATTGTTGCTGTACTACCGAGTGTCCCACTTAACCAGAGTGAATTATGCTCAACATTCGGGGTGATGCATGATTCTTCGGCTGCAAGCAGGTATGGGACTGCGGGCATGCACGAGGACGTGCATGAATTGGTGGTGGGAGAGTGTCACGGGCCAAATATTTGAAGATCGCAATGCTATGGATTGTGCTTGAACGCTTGGGTCGCTGGCCGAATCCTGGGACTTCATCAGGGACGGTCTCAGCGGAATAAGGCGAGTCGTGTCTAGACATGTCTATGTGTCGAACGCACCACTGGTCGAGAGCTGTCGCCGCTCTCCTGATGAGTCCAAGGCAGGACGAAACCAGTGACCCAGATCAAAGAAGTGGGAAAGTTTGGCTTGTCCCCGGGGATTGGGGACGCCACACGGGGATGAAAAGATAACCCCGTGACATTAAGATGTATTTGAATTTTTGTAAAAAAAAACATTGTCCAACATTAGTCATATATTATGGATCATTAAGTGAATAATTGAACTTTTATTTAAATCAAATGCATTCACAAAATTTTGTATAATCATGGTTTTAAACCCAAGCCCATCCTTTGACTTTTGTAGTATTAAACTGGTAAAAAAATGAATATTATATATAACTTCATCTCTTTACATTAAACATGCAAGACCATCTTTTGTAACCAACATTGCTCACTCATTTTTGTAACAGCTTTGCATTTAAAAGTCATCAAACAAAACAAATTGATTAATCATTAAAACATTAATTAGCTAAATAAAACTCATAGAAAAAAAATTATGTTTAAACTCCAACCCAACCAAGCATCCCTGTCACACCCTCAAATTCCACATGCGGGGTTTTACCGCGAGGCGCGTGACACACCAGGATCTAAGTCAACGGTCACAATAAACGACACTATATGATACGTAAAAATGACATAAACAAACCATTAAGTTTTCATAAATGACCCATCGCTTGCGGAAGCGTAAAATTTTATTACAACCCAAAAGTAAAACATGAAAGTCTGATAATACTTAAAATGAAATGCAAATGGATCCTAGACGCCGTGAGACTCCGTGCGCCTAACTCAATGCTGCTACCTTAGCGACCTGAGAAAACATGCCAAAAAGACGTCAACATATAATGCTGATGAGTTCACAGGTTTTAAGTTTACAAAGCGTTTCAAGCGTAAAGAGTTTCATCTCAAAAGTACCACGTATGCAAAACCTTTAAGTACATAACAAACATTTCCTTACTACTACGACTGTGTTGCCAAAACCATTACTAACAAGCGTTGCGTGTGTTGCTGCCTGTGTTTGAGTTGCCAAAAATAGAGACAATATGCACCCGCCCGGCTCCCAGCCGTCGGGTGGGGTTCGTCAAGCCTAATAGATCTATCCACATTTCCCCCGTTGTGCCCCGCACATTCATGGTTTCAATAGGGACTTAGCGTTGCGTTGCGTTGCGTCATATAGTAATTTAAAACAAGCGTTGCGTTTCATAAGCGTTGCGTTTCAAAAGTGTTGTGTTTCATAAGCGTTACGTTTCAAAAGTGTTGCGTTTCATAAGCGTTGCATTTCAAAAGTGTTGTGTTTCATAAGCGTTGCATTTCAAAAAGTGTTGCGTTTCACAAACATAACGTTGTATTTGTTAAAAACGTGTGGCATGCTTCTCCCCCGAGAAAAAGTGTATAAAAGAGGGGCCGTGAAACTCACCTTAGAGTGCGCCTTCAGATACTTAGAATTCCCACACGTGTATGATGACCCAACTTAGTGACAACCTATCAATGAGTTTGAATAAGTGTATTGACTACTAACCCGAAGGTTAACTAGTCCCCGATTGTCCAGACCGTGACCGTGTATGTTGAAAACATGTTTAAAACGTTAAATCGACCAACCAGACAAATCCCGACATCCCATTGGTGACCCGACATCCCACGTGTTAGCCACATACAAGATATCATGCAACTTATGCAATTAAACACTTAGCATGCGCGAACATGCACCCTACCTAGGATAACGCCCAATTAACGCATAAACAACTCCGAACACGTGTTACTAAGTTATCAGACATGTTACGGGGTTCCTAACATGTTCCTAGGTGTCAATCCGTGTTTCGGGATGTTAAAATGCACATATGACAGCAATACACGCGATTAGGAATCAAACATGTGATTAGGAAAAGTCAGCTCGTGATTAGGATGTTATAAGACATGTTGCTACACGTGATTAGGATGTTATAAGACATGTTGCTACACGTGATTAGGATCCTAATTTCCTATACTATTGGTGATTACACGTAATCACCTATAATGTCATGCAATTACGCAAAATCACTATTTTAACACATATAAACACGTATTCACATACCGGCAAGTCACATAATGATTGTAAGCACATAATGCATCATAACTAACACGTTCCCATCCGTTCACCAATTCCCGGGACTCGAGATTTACGTGTGTGCGTTAAGCCCGGCGATTCTACAAATCACCCATCCGTATTCCCATGGTTATGGACCGACTCCCAATGATCCCGTGGATCATTGTAACGACTCCTGATGATTCCCGGAACCATCATAACGACTCAACTGACCTAGTTAAGTATGTTTGAAAACGTTTTTCGCTAAGGTAGACTTATGTGTTTTATAAAATGTTAACCTAAACGTGCCGGTGTCACATCATCCCCCTGTTGAAAGAATTTTCGTCCCAAAAATTTCCCGAAGTCAAAGAGAACGAAGCGATAAAAAGAAAAATTTTCCCGGTCGTCACATCATCCCCCTGTTGAAAGGAATCTCGCACCGAGATTCACTCTTCGACAGTGATGAGTGTCGACCTATCCCAAGTAATGTTTCCCAGAACGCGAACGAAATGATTATCCCGAATGAAAGATGATATCAACAGATACTCTATGCCGGGAACCGCCCTCCCCAAAGTGAATACAAGACAATGAATCCTCTTGATCGAAGGCCTACTAGAGACTACTGTGATCGGTATAAATGATACACCGGTACCTATGGTGGTGGGAAGTCCTAGGTCATTGTTAATGCTTTAATCTTTGTCACATAAGAGGTTTGATTTTGACCCACGTTGTGTACTTACGTGTTTTCCATATTTGCCTTGAATGAACCATGACACATGAATTGTAAAGCATCTTCTTTAAACTTATATTATACGTATACAAACTGAGCATGCTCACCAACATTATTTATGTTGACAAAATTATTTTCGTACGTGTTTCAGTTGGTTGTTGAGATATTTCATGTAGGACATGTGGACTTAGTAAAGACTTAATCAAGACAATGTGTAGAATAGTATTTGTACTTGATGTTATTTGTAATTGTAACTTGAAGCTTTGAATAAAATATTTACACTTTAGTACCATGAGCTTTTGAACAATCGTCACTACGTGACACCTCGATGTTTCCGTCATCGGTTGGGGTGTTACATAATTATGCATCTATAACCACTTGTAATTATCTTATCTGATGAACGTGTATGAACTCGCCTGAAAAATAAAAATACATGTGTCGTACACTCGCACCTAATTAGATGTATTATATGCGTTACATACTCACATACAAATATCACTAGCTAATTTGTACATTAAAGATAACCATGATATATGTCTTCTTTCCTCAAATTTTTTAATTGCTCATAGATGTCGCAGAAGAGATGCAACTTTGTCAACTTTATACGTGTAGCTTCTTCTTTTTTTCCAAAAACATGACATACTGGCTTAATAGATGGAGCTTTGTTTCTTCTTCCTTTCGGTTTAGAATCCAAATAAATGATTTCAGAATGACGGCCTCTAAACAATATATATTATAAAGGGAAAATGGCCAAAATAGCCCCTTGACCGAGCGTTTTGCGTAAATGGCCCCCTCCACCGTCTTTGGAGAGACGGACACGGTTTCCAAAAGGGCTGAACCGTCTCCCGAGATCCTTTGGATTCCAACCAGTAGCAACCCAACACGTGGCGGTTACGATCCCGATGTCTGCCACCCGGCTCCCGTGGCGGCTTGAGACGTGTCAGCGCCGTAAAGCCGTCTCCGGTGGGGTCCCTGAGACGGTTCATCAACGGCTCAAGTTAAGCCGTCTTCGGCTCGGCTTAGCCGAATCCCTTTTGGCTGAACCGTCTTCAGCCCCATTAATTAATTTATTTTTTTTTTTTTCAAATTTTGTTTGGGTATAAATATGTGGGTTTGGTTGAAAAAAAAAACACATCTAAATCAAACCAAATCTTCTCAAATGTTTGTTTCAAGCCCGTTTAGATATTTTACCAAGCCAAAATATTTTACCAAATCAAACAAAATCTTCTCAAATGTTTTTTTCAAATTTAGTTTGATTAATCGACGTGTTTTTGAGTTTCAGAATAGCCGAATATTTTTTCGGTTAAAATTATTGCACTTTTTAAACCTAAGCCTTTGGGATTTATCTAATCCCATTCTATGGAAAGCTTCTGATCCGAAGTTTTTCACCCATTTTCTTTGGCCTTAAAAATCCTTTCACCCATTTTCTTTAGCCTCAAGTTGACCTCCAACCACTTGGTAATACATTTGGAGGGAAAGGTTGAAGTGATGGATAGGTTTCGGTCGGAGTTAGTGAGAAGTAAAGCGAAAAAGGCTTCTGTTGGATTGCTGTTACATCTACATAATACTACTTGGATTGTTGTTGCATCTACACGTGGGTTAACCCGTGTAATTTGCATCGACGATGTTGTAGTCTACTTTGTTGGCTAGTTCATCCTTTTCCTAAATCTCTATCATGTTCTTCTGGATCATCCGTCTTTTACATGTACAAGACGGTCGGATGTGATATTTAGGGGAGTTTGTTCTTTGACTTGTCCGGGCCGTTGGTAAGCATCTGTCCGTACATATATTTATGTACGTATTTAGGGTGATGAAGATGAAACTGGACAGTGGGTATAAAGTACACTGCGAAAATATATCTTGGCGTTCCAAGCAACGGAAATGTCTCGGTGTTTGACGTGTTGAACCACTTCGTGAATTATAATTGTTTGTATATTGTAATTGTTTTAATACTTTAGTTGTATTTTTATTGGATTCCTATTATTATTTGTTTATGTTAAGTTTGTTTAAGGTCTTGTGTTCTCTACTTTTTGGTGTTAAACAAAACACTCCCTTTAAACAATATAAACTTAAAATAAACATTTTTTTTATTATGACTTAAAATAAAAGGAGCATTAAAAGTAAGAAAAAAAAAACTACTAATCCAAAGCCCCGGCGACATCACGAATCATCTGCCACGCCGACAAATGAGTAAAGGGTGGTCGGCCCGAAAACTCGTGCTCAATCTTAGCATGTTCTAGTTTTTCATGGTCCGCAGTGTCTTGTGGGAGTTCACGGATAGCGGTTTGATAAAACCCCTCGAAGAGACGGCACTTGTTTTGCAAGTCCGTCCACTTCCGGTTGAGAGACTCCGTTGACCTGCTTGAACCTCCAACCAAAACTTTGAACTCGTTGAGAACGAGTGGCCAAATGGACCCTCGACGTGGTGGGTTTTCTTTAACAGTTATCCAAGCAGTGCACAGGGCAATTTCTTCTTCTTCTGTCCACGGTTTCGGTGCCATTGTGATTTTGGGTTTGGGTTTCTTATCTGTGACGGTGTACTGACGGTCTGTAATGTCAAACCGTCTACTGGCTTTATATAGGAAGGACATATGCGGGTGGGTTAAGCATTTAATAGGGAATATCAATAGATTTCATAGTAAAAATTACAACATTTTTTAAAACACTAAATAAATTAAAACACTTTATTAATAATAAAACATACATTAAAAAAACAACATTACATAACATTATTTTTAATAAAACCTAAATTTAAATATAATCACGTAACAAATGCCACGCGGAAAGGTATTCGAATTCTTCGTCGTAGTCCAAAAAGTAGTCGATTTTCGCCAATTCTATGAGCCCTTCCTCGGACTCGTTTGGCGACTCCTCTTTGTTGGAGTTGAAGAACCCTTCGAATACGGTGCACTCCGCCTTGACGTTGTGAAACTTTTCTATAACATCTTGTGTCGTACGGTTTGTCTGACCGCCGACAAGTGTTCGAAACTCAAAAAATACTCTACTCCAAAATGGAGTTGCACGAATTTCTTGACTGGTGTTTGAAACTCGGGTGTTTTCGGCAACATTTCGCCATGCCAGTGTAACCCCAAGGATCTCCTCGTCGGTCCATGAAGACATTTTACTTGGTTTGATTGATGTTTTGTAAGAAAAATATGTGATGTAGTGAAGAATTTGTTAATTTGGCGGGTATTTATAGTGTGAAATAATTTAATTTAATTAAATATTTAATTTGGTAGGTAATAAAAATAAATAAGGAAAATTAAAAAAATAAATAAACTTCCAAAATAAGAACATTTTATTAAGAACTAGATCTTTGCCCGCGTTACACGCGGTTCACCAACGTACAATTATTTTGAGGGGTAAAACATATAAAAAAAATCTAGCAGAAATATTTTATGAAGATTTAAAAGAAACCAATACACATTGTATTCAAATATCACTAAATATTTCTTTATACACCACATCTTTAGACACATTGAAACGGTGTGAAGATTCAATGGAGTCGCAGTTAAATACTCCACTTGGTGGTACATTTTGTATTCCATTATTTGTAGGATTATTGACCTTGCATCTCTTGGCATCTAGTTGTAATTTTCTAAATTTGCGACACTCGACCGCATTCTTAATTTTTTCTTCATTCGAGAGAACTGTGAAGAAAAATAAATTACTTGCATAATACCATTAGCATATAAATAAAGATGTAAAATATATGAAATTCGTTTACCATTAGATATATTAGATAACAGTGTTCCTTTGTAATTACCTTAAAAAAAAACATAAGTTAAATGAAAAAACACAAGTAATATAAAATGAAAATCAAAATTAATTTAGCTTAAAATGTTGCTATAATTATTTCATATTAAAATGTTGCTATAATTAAAAATTCGAATTTTTTTTTATTTAAATTATAGACGATTTTTAAAATGTATAGGTATAAAATGTAAAGATTTCAATATACCTAAAATAAAGTTAAACATATACAATCCGTAGATTTTTAAGTTGTATAGGTATATTTTTTAAATATAATTTATTGTTTGTTAGTATCTATTGACTAAAAAAAGTCAAACCGTGTCAAACAATTAAGGTGGTTAAAGAAGTCAAACATTGCTAAAAGTATCAAAAAATAAAATAATTAACTAAAATGTTAAATTTATAAACCAAAAAACTACAAATTAATGTTTAAAAAAATTATTGAATGGTTAATTTCAATCTTTCAATGTTTTAAATTTACCAAAAAACAGGTTGATTGTTTATTTTTAAAATTTGAATGTTTGTTTCTAAAATTTAAAGATGGCAATCTACCAAATTTATTTTAATTGTTTGTTAAATTTGTTTGATTGGGTTTAGTAATTGTTATTTTTTCTGTTGAAAAAAAATTAAAATATTTCAGTTAATAAAAACTCAGAAATCGTTAGAAGTAAAAAAAACTGAATCTGTTTTGCATTCAAAGATTGTGTTTGAATTTTAAAAAACAAAGTCAAACCTTGATTCTTTATTTGCTAAAATTGCATGATTTCAATTTACCAAAAATTTACTTTTGATTGTTTGTCAAGTATGGTTTGTAAAACATAAAATATTATTCCATAATTAAAAAAATGGCATTAATAAGAAATTAATATGAATTTTAAAAAAAAAAAGTCAAACCATATACTAACCGAAAAAAACAATTATTGTTTTCAAAAGGAATTTTTTTTTTAAAAAATCACAGGTGGTTGTGTACAACATAAATTATTTCCATAATTACAAACATTGACATTAATAAGAAATTAATATGATTTTTAAAAAAGTCAAACCATTTAGTAACCGAAAATAAGAATTAATGTTTATCAATAATATTAAATATCACGGTTGGTTGTTAAAAATTAAATTATTTGCATAATTACAAAAACTGTTATTAATAAGAGATTACAATGAATTTTTAAGAAAGGTCAAACCATTTACTAAAAAAATAACATTATTGTTTTAAAAACAGTTTTTTTTTTTAAAAGAAACCCTTATCAACTATGTTTACTATCTTAGTTCCTAAACATCAATTGAACAAAAAAAAAAAATCCCTAAATCGCTACCAAAATCATAAACACCTAAATTGAAACCTAAAAGCATAATAATCCATTCGTAGCTTTCTTAAAATATCAATTTAACCATAAATCGTAACCTTAAACATTAAACATAATTCGAAATCTAACACTTAAACAACTAATCAGTCTTAATAAATCAAATCTTAAAGAGAAGATGAAGCATTTTATTGATTTTTATTTTTAAATACGTATTTAATATCATTGACCGATTTTGACCAAAGTAATTAATCATTTTTGATTTAAAAAAAAAAAACTAAAATTCTTATGTAATTATTTTAAAATTAGGAAAGTTAATAATTGTGATAAATTAGGAAAGTTAATAATTTCGGGTTTTTTGATTTAAAAAAAAAGAAAATTTTATTTTTAAATACGTATTTAATATTATTGACCGATTTTGACCAAAGTAATTAATGATTTTTGATTTAAAAAAAAAACTAAAATTCTTATAAATTATGATTGAGCAAGGTTTTAGGAAAGTTAATAATAATATTAGTAAATGATTTTGACCAAAAGTAATTGAATGATTATTGATTTAAAAAAAGAGAAAATTTTATTAATTCTCACAAACTGTCATGTGGCTAAATCATAAAAATCCATTCATAGGTTTTTTTAAACATCAATTTAACCCTAAACCGAAACCTAAAACATTAACCCTAATTCGAAACCTAACACATAAACATCAGTCTTATCAGTCGAACACTAATCACTCATTAACCCTAATCAGTCTTAATAATAATCCATCAAAAAATAAAGAACAATCAATCAAAACTTAATCTTATCAGTCGAACCCTAAAAACCCCTAAATCGAAAGCTAAAATATAAACCCTAAAACATCACTACAAAATCAAAACAATTAACATGACTGAACAATAATAAAGAAAAAACCAAGAACAATCAATAAAACCAAGAACATCAATACAAAATCAAGTATATAAATAATTGAAATCAGTCAAAACAGAGACAACATACCTTAATCGACAATAGAACTTATTGTTGTGGAGATCCCTGCCAATAACCATAGAAGACAAATCCAAGCTTTGTTAAGGAAGAGTATAAGAGAAGAATTATTTTAAAATTAGGAAAGTTAATAATTGTGATAAATTAGGAAAGTTAATAATTGTAAAGGAAGAGTATAAGAGAAGAATTATTACACATCCATTTTTCAAATCTATCAATTGCCACATATGGTATAGTATATACGAATATAATGAAAAAATGACATGAGACCTTAAAAATGAGCCTTAGCAATGTGATATAAAAACTCCTTGATAATATGGTGTGAATGCAATTTGAATAAGAATCCGATTAGAAGTTCAACATCTTAATAATTGTTTAAAGTATCTATTGTGAAGAAAATTCAACTTGTTGTAGGGCCCGTTTTACTTGTGATTAATCTTACCTAATGCTTGAAGGATGATCTCTGTTTTGGTTGACAAAAACAAAGCATGAATATTACATCTGTTAATTATGAATGAATAATAATGGGTTCGTTCATTCCCGTGAAAATCTCCCTTATTCTCAAAACTTGGCCAACAACACTAAACCGAATTTTATACAAATTAATAATAAGATCTACAATAACAAAACCTAGAATTATTCATCTTCTCTTCTCTTCTCTTCTCTTTCATAATATTACTAAATCACATATTCAGTGAACAACAATATTATTATTTTCATCAAAACTCCAACAATTCATTTCTCTTATCGTAAGCAAAAAAATTAATATAAATGAACGATTCAGAACAAAAAAATACCGATTATTCCTCAACGTAACTGAAATGAGAGATAACAATGACCGAGACGGAGATGACGACCACGATGATAATACCAAAACTGCCTCACAGTTAGGTGGCGGTTCTGATGATAAACACAAAGTGCCTGCAAAAGATGATAAACACCGACGAAGAAGTAGATCGTGAAGGGAAGACTTGACTTGGTTTGGTTGTGTTTGGGTGAAAGAGAGGGTTTGGAATAATGAGATGTGGAGGTCTGATATTAAGGGAGGAGGTAATACAATTAGGAAAGTTAATAATTGTGATAAATTAGGAAGGTTACTAATTTCGGGATTTTTGATTTAAAAAAAAAGAAAATTTTATAAATTCCCACATTGTGCCATGTAGGATTCTCATTAATTGCAAGGGGTGTGAGGGATTGCCAAGTGTCCTCATGGACTTTTGTTTATTAGATGTATAGATTGTTTGGACGTGGTAAGCACCTCCAGAAATACATTTTTTCAGCCATGAATCGTCTGTAAGACGAACATGTTTGTTTTAGATCACCGTTCGTAGTAATTGGTTTATCAGTAACCAAATGCTCCATCAGCATACAAAGATATACCGCTTCATTACCAGACAGGGAGTTATGTGGTGCAACATAGTCTTCGTTAAGATTGAAAGTTATACATTTTTCTGGATTACCTGTTTTCTTCCAGAATCTTATGTTCACTAGTAAAGCTCCTAAATAAACTTGTATCTTCGTCAGCTTTGGGTGAACAATGGTTCTGTATTTGTCTCTGATACGAAGGTCTTCGCAAGCATACATAACAAGTTCTTGCGTCACCAACTCTAGTCGCACCAATAACCATTCCCTATTTTCAAGCTGAACGGGGAAAAAAACAAAATCAACGTCGAAAAATGAAGGAAACGGTTTGAATTTGCCATTGCAATAGTTGGCCAAGTTTTTTGGTACAGATTCTAATAACGAATTATAAAATTCTGGTGGAAGAATTGTCCACCGCATATTTAGCGAAGCATTTTTTTGTAGCTTTCTACTCCTCCAGTTCATCAGTCTTCCAACCCATCCTTCAACATGCTGAAAAATAATTGAATCACAATTTCAGTAAAAAAAAATAAAAAAAAACATTAAAATTTAAGTTATTACTGTTGGTGTGAGGTAGCCGTTAGAACGATAGCCCAACAAAATTCCCCAAAAATTTTTGTCAAGCTCAATACTTCTTGAAAAAACAGCAGAATAACAAAACGGTGCGTCGCCTTTATTGTAGAAGTCAACAACATTAGTTGCCCAATTATCATTCTCATCGTCCGGTATAGCCCATTTGCCGATAACGTTTCCGTGTAAGCTTTGTCGATTACTGATAAATTCTCTTTCTTTGGTAATTTCAGGTTCCTTCGGACGCCTCCATTTTTTTAGTATCCAACTCGATGAATGTTTCTCTGGTTGAGAAAAGTATTCTTCTGGAGCTATATTTTTATCACGGCCGTCAGACATTTTCTTGAGCGATACTTCTCCAACAACCTTTTTTAACGACAAAATATTTTACGTTTACAACTACTTATATAAAGATGATTTTAAATATAAATTATTTATTTAAATTTTTAATTTTTTTTTTTTTTAAATTTTTAATTGATTAGGGGCCCACAAAATGTCTCATCAGACGGGTTAGTATTGGGAACCGTCTCGTCAGACGGGTTAGCGTTGGGAACCGGACCCGGCTTGTGAGACGGGTTGGGAACCGAAACCGGCTCAGCAGTTCTTTCCATGTACCGTCTCAAGAGACGTGTTGGGAACCGGAACCGGCTCAGCAGATCGTTCCGGGTACCGGCTCAAAAGACGGGTTGGGAACCGGGACCCGTCTTTGTCAGAGGGTTGACTGAGAGGCTTTGGGAACCGAACCCGTCTTGGTCAAACCGTCTCCTGAGACGGCTTGGGAACCGGACCCGGCCCATGCAGCCCGGTCCCACTAGGGTTTACCTTTTGGGGGTAAAAGTAAACTTTCGGTGAAAGTCTCTCCACCGAAAGACGCTACGTTGACCGGAACGCTCTTTTTTACCGGTTTTCTTGTTTATCATCTATTTTCCGCGAACGGTTTGCTAGGACTCCGGTCAAATTATCAGACGACGGTCATTTATAATCAAAAAGGTAATATTAACGTTCCTTTTTAAAGTTTTAAAATTTTTTTTTTCATTGAAAACGACGCAACACAAACGGGACCACCCGACATATTTTTGGTCATGTGGTCCACCACGAACGTGCTCACCGTCGACCGTCGATTAATTTTTAATTTTGTTTGTTTTTTTGTTGTCCGTTAATCGAGGTTGACCAAACCCGTTTGACCATGTTTAATCCGAGTGACTTTGTCGACCCGACGAACCCACATCAAATACTACAAGAGGAACAGTATGAAGAGTTTTTTCGGCACCCACAACAGCCGAATCCTCCTCGGAGCTTACCTCCTGCGGTAAGCGTTTGCTACCATTTTTCAGTCAAGTATTTTTATCATTTTTCATTTACCTTGTTTGTTACTAAAAATTTTTTTATAACCTTTTTTTTTAGTCTGATACCGAAATAAAAGTCCGAAGTGCCTGGAACAAAGTAACAGAAATGAATACTAGAATGTCCGAGGCAATGAAGACGCGTTTTAGGGAGACCGTCTTCGGTCACTTTCTGGATGTTATGAGCCATGTTTGCGAAAGTAATTTGTTACTCTCAGTGGCACAACATCAGATTGAGACGGGACTGCCTAGTATCGACGGCCTTTTTTATCAAATCGGTCCTAACAGTCTTCTATTCACTCCACAACAGTTTTGTCTGATAACGGGCCTAAGATTTGGCCGTCACGATGGTTGGGAACTCGCACAATCCCCAACATCGTTTAAAAGACGAATATTCCGTGAAGTGAGTAAGGTATCTTATCAACGTGTGCTTGATATTTTCAACGGTGACTGGATCGATTATGAGGAGGATGATGTTGTCCGTATTTGTATCCTGGTATTAATTGAATCGGTGTTTAAGGGTACCCAAAATAGCGCTACCGTGGATGATCTAGTCCTCGATCTTGTTGATGACTTTGAAGCGTTGAATGCATTTCCATGGGAAGTTATTTTTGGGAAGATTTGGTTAAAAATATCAATAACATGCACCTGATTCAAAAGCAGGGTACAAGGGGCTTCAGTTTAAAATCTTGTAATTGGGTTTTCAAGGTATTAGTTTTTATGAATTATTTACTTTTAATTATTAATTTTAATAAATATTGTTGATATTTCTAAATTTTGTTTAAAAACTTGCAGATCTGGATATTTGAGATATTTCCAGAATTTAAAACCGATCCACATTTTTTTGTTGGTGATGCAATCCCAGAGTTCTTTCCTGGGGTCCGGGAAAAAAAATGCAGAGGAACACCATTGATCGTAAGATCACCGTAAATTCTATGGTAATCTTTTGAAATCATTTTCTACCGAATTTTTTTTTGAAAAGCTAAATATAAGTGATAAAATTTAAAAAAAAATTGTTGTGCTTCAGCTTGAAGGGTTTAAGCCGTTTAGGTTTCTACTTCCGAATGACGTTGAGCTGCGCTGTGCCTGGTACACTGATAGTGCCCATTTTTTACGAGGACAAAGGAACCGGGCTCAAGGGTGCTTTAATAAGTCGGCCGAGTTTCATCCGTCTGCCTATGTAAATTTTGATAATACGGGAGCGGATGATATAAATTTCGATGATCTGCATACGGTTTACGGTGATGAGCCTGTTGATTCGACGGCCAAAAAAAGAAAGTCGGAAACTGTTCCGACAACCTACACTATCAACGATGATTTAATAGAGCAATTTAAAGCGTTGATGGATGATAGGTTGGAAAACTTTTATAATAACAAGTTGAAAGGTTTACTGCCTGAGGTAAAGTTGTCGTATGATTATTATTAATCCGTATTAATTTGTTGAAAAGTTTAAAATAATTAACATTTTTAAATCTTAGGTACGTAAATCCCAACCGACTGGTGAAGAAGGCCCGACGAGCTCGCATCACAATGAAAATGTTGATGAAATGTTTTGCTCGGGTGATGTATATAGACCAGACACCGACGGCCTAAAAAAGCCTGTATGTTTTATTTTATTTTTTTCCTTCATAGTTTAGCATTTAAATTCAAAATAATTGGTTCACTTTTGTCACTTTAACAGTTGAGACGGTCTCAAAGGTCAACAAAGCCATCCTCGTGTATGCTTTCCCCATTTACAACAATAAAAGGTGCAAAAAGAAGAAGTTCAAATCAGACGATGAAAACGAAAACATAAAACTAATAAAAAAATGGTATCCAAAACAAAAGGATAAAAATAGAACTTGTGCACTATTTGGGGGAAATATATTCCCGGATGACTTTTGGGAAGATCTTTTCGGCGATTATCCATCGAACGGTTGGTTAGGCAGCGAGGTAATAATTTTAAATATTTGTTACTTTTATTAACTATGTTTAATTTAATTAATAATTTACCGCAGTTTAATATTGAATATTCAAATTATTTATTATAGCACATATATGGATGGACACACCATCTCTACGAGACTCTTTGGAGCTCAACCTCCCGTTGGAGCATCCTTCCTCCATATTTTGTGGGGGTTTATTTAGCCGTACTAATAACCAGCCTTTTAAAGATTTGTTTGATGGGTCATTCGAACCGTTTCCAAAAATCGCTGATGTTGACGAGGTTGTTTTTCAAATTTAAATCATGGTTTTGTTTGTTGAACATATTATGATTTGTTTTTAACATTTTGTTTCAAACTATTTGCGTTTTAATAGGTATATGTTGTGTTGAATATAAGCTTACAACATTGGATCCTCGGAGTTTTTAACCTGCGCCAGCGAACGTTTACCATCTACGACAGGTAAATGTTGAACCTATTCATTTTAATGCCGGTTTTCATTAGGTAATAGTGTTAATTTTGATAATGTTTTTTCTATATTTTGCAGTTTACTTGGTTTGAGGGGCGCGGAGAAGGCCAAAAGAGAGGTCATATGCAATGCTAATTATGCATTTGAGCTTTGGCTAAGATCCAATAATTACTACGAATCCGTAAACCCGTACATATACGCCCCTCCTTTCGAGGTCGTAGAGCCTAAAGATGTACCCCAACAGTCCGGAGATCTTGGTGATTGTGGGGTTTGGGTGTGCATATTTATTGAGAGGTTGATTAAAAACGAACCTCTATATAATGAACATGAAAACACCCAAGAAACAGCTTTAAAAATGCGGCACAGGATGGCCATTGAATTTTATAGGAACGTTTTGGCGGAACCTGATACGGTAGATAATAGACAGACTCCCGATGAAGACGAACTGAAATTGTTAAATTAATATTACTAATGTCATTATTATACTACTCCTCTTGTGTTACATTAGTAGATATGCAAACAAAACCCAACTAACTACCAAAAGTAACCTCAACAATCTGGCCTGCAAACGGTATTTTCTAGCCAAAGCTTGTTGCTCGTCTAACGATTGCCTCAACCCCAACGATTTTTTTGCACCTGAAACATTCCGACGCTTCTACCCACCTAATAAATCCACAACCAGCAGTCTGTGGTTTAAAAAAAAAAACAGTTATTTGATGATCATTAAAAGCACACGATAAATATTAAAATTTAATACTTACGCAACACACGAAGTCTCTATCCGGGTT
This sequence comes from Ambrosia x helenae, assembly GCA_030844895.1. Lineage (NCBI taxonomy): Eukaryota > Viridiplantae > Streptophyta > Magnoliopsida > Asterales > Asteraceae > Ambrosia > Ambrosia x helenae. The sequence continues at coordinate 36,958,130 of CM061232.1, forward strand.
TGCATCAGTTCTCGAGATAAGTATACGTGTAGTTGCACCGCATGAACATATTTCTCTTGACCTGCTAAATCGTCTAGATGAAGACCTTGAAGATGAAGATGATGACTGAGACATGGTGATGTATATAAACCTCTACACAATTGATGATGAACGGTTGGTGGTAGGTATATTTATAAAAAACGAAATAGTTATTTGCCAATTTAGTCCTTGACGTTTGGCAAAAATTGCAAATTCCACCCGATATTGGTACACCTATCAACCTAGGTCCTTATATAGAAGCTCATTTCACATGCAGATGAAATAGCATAATGACTAACATTCCTGCTCCCGTAGAGAACACAATTTGGGTTAATCCACATAACCAATCAAGTTTTTGGGCTCCAAATGTTCTTGAGTTTTACTACGATGGTGATAGCACATGTTGCTATACAACCTATATGGGGCGTACACCATTAAACAAAGAGTGGTGGGGTGGTATTTTAGGGTACTGTGGAAGCGGATATCTTCAAAAAACGGTAAATACTATGACTGTTACGTTATACGTTATATGATATGATAATTTTTTTGTGATTTTATTAACATTTATTTACAGCATGTTCGTGCATGGTGCAACAAATTGATGTCGTTAAGGGACATTGAACGACAAAGAAGACCAACAACATGTAGTTATGGTCTTTGGACTGTTCTTCCCCCTAATTTCTATAACCTAATTATTGAACAAGATCACCATGCTTATTGCTACGCAAACGGCTCGAGAAGAATATATCCACCTCTTTGGGAATTGATATGGTAGAATACTGTTTTTTTTTGTATATTTTATACCTTTTTATCGTGCTGTATAAAATCTACATTTCGTTTTGGACTGTAATTTTCAGGTATATATACCAGCCTCGATAGACGATGAAAACTGGTTTGTTCTACAAGTTGACATGAAATTACTACAAGTAACAGTGTATTTCCAAATAACTGTAGTCCCATAGATTGCGGCGATACTTTTTGCAGTCATAGAAAAATTCATCAAATTCTTATAGAATTTGAATCTGCTTTCATATGTTTCTAGGGGCTATAACGTACTGGCAAAAGTCTGGTAGAAACGAAGTTGAATCATTACAATTTTCGGGGGATGTTGTCTGGCCTGTCACCAATAGTCGCATTGGTCGACATTCAGGGGTAATCGTTTGTATGTTGCTGAGAAATCTTGTTCAAAACATTACATTGACTTGGAGAGAAGGCAGCCTACATGATGCTTGCATGAGATCAGACGTTTCATGGCAGATGAAATTTATGCTGGTCGTTTTGCACCGTCAAATATTTAAATATTTATCTACCTAGTTTATGTATTGATGTAAAACTTGATATATCGAAGTTATTTGTAAGTTTTATGTTATAAACATTGTTAAGTAAATAAATTAAAGTAAATAGCACCACTAAAAATCAGCAAGGTTAACAGTCGAACAAGTATTATGAATTACATATTCTGCAAAGTCATCTGCTTCAACGAAAGTGGGGGACGGTGTTTGATGATGATTTTCTTTCTTTGAACCACGCCTAGCAGATTTTGATCGTGAGGCAACAGGAGCTGAACATCGGTCACGATGATGACCGTGAGTTCTACAACGACTGCAATATACAGGCGTAGGTTCCTCGCCTCTCGATAAAATTCGTTTATTTTCACGAGGACGTCCCGACTGTCGTTTTGTGATATGTGGTGGTTGTAGAGGAATCAAACACTCTGGCGTCTCCCATTCAGACCTGTGGGGTAAAGGATAAATGGCCTCTTCATATGTTGTTTTGTATAACTGGTTGCTATACCAAGGTGACGTATAATGACTGCAGTCCTGTTCCTTCAGTAATTTTGATACTGCAATCATGTGGCCACATGGAAAACCAGATATCTGGGGAACACAACAACTGCATGTTTCATTAGACAGATCAACAAAACCATTTTTCCCACCGTCTAGAACTTGAAAAGTGTTAAACCCCAACGCCATAAGCCTTCCACGTTCTAGAATATTCAATCTTTTTAATAATTTTTTTTACCGCGAAAGGAGTCAGTACGTGTTTATTTTGAATAGCCTCATTTCGGCGTTCGTAATACCATTGTTGAAGTTTTTGTCTAAAAAATTCAACCAAATGGGTGATTGGAACTTTTCGTTCGTCCTTAGATAAGGCGTTGATTGACTCTGCACTGTTAGATGTCATATAATGATATCGTTTCCCCGAACAGTGTGCTCTTGACCACTTATGTAAACCGATACTCAATAGAGTATTCCTAACCGTGGTAGGGCTGCACACAGCGCGTTAAAACTTTCTTCAAAATCAGACACCCGGTAAGCTTTACAAGTGTTCCACCACAGTGTCTCTAAATCCTTCTTTTTGCTTTTTGGTATCTTTAAGTTCACCATCAAATGTCGACAGCACAACCCGTGAAATGCATTAGGAAAAACCGTCCGAACTGCCAAATCTATTGAGTTGGCTCTGTCAGATATGATCGCCAAATCCGGTGCTCACCGATACACTCTTTAAGTTTCGATAAGAACCACGTCCAACTCTCACCGTCCTCGGATTTGCCGATACCATATCCAACGGGTAAAATTTGGTTGTTACCATCCATGCCAACAGCAAGGAATAACGTTCCTTAAACTCACCTTTTAAGTGTGCCGCGTCTATAATAATGACCGGTCTTAAAGACAGAAGAAAACTCCGAATCTGTTTTAATAAAATGAAAAACAGATAAATTTTAGACTTCAGTAAACCAAAACATCAATAATTTATTTAAGTTGGTATGAAAATAGGTAAAAATATATTTAACTGACCGTTGCACCAATGGCAATAAAAAGCATTTCAAAACGATTGTCTTCATCAGTTTTAATCTCAAAACAGTCCCTGATTTGCATTTCGCAAATTATAGCAGTAGAACGGAAGCTCAGAAAACGATTGTTTGCTACTCCTTGCAAAAGCTCAAGTGCATGACAACTTCCCCCGCCAAGCTTGAGTATATGATATATCAACCTTAAATCTTTCTCGAAAATCTTGTACTATTTCGTTTCCACGATAAACACGTCTAGTATCTCGCAATTGGTGCTTCAGTATGCTACCAATTACTTGCGGGTTAGCTTGACGAAGATGGGGATGTGTTTGAGTTTTAGAACATGTGTGGTTGTTGTTAAAAAATGTAACAAAAAACGTGTCTGAAGTTGGGACAGAACGTGACCTAAATTGCCAATCACAATCATCAACTAGACATGAAATTTCATACCTCGTTTTAGATGACCTGTCGACTTTATAGGAAAAAACGTTCAGACAAACAAAAATTTCCTAACTGCAATTTCAATTCATCTCTGTTACGAAATACGGAACCTTCCGAAAAAACTAAAGAGCTTTTGGTTATATCTGAAAACAATTCAGAACTTGGCTTTCCATAAAATTCTTCTTTTTCAGCTTTCTCATCATCCAAATTTCCAAAACACCCATATGGTGTGTAATGATCAAAATTTTCTATAGACAAATTTAGATCAGGGACTTTTGAATCATTTGAAGGTACGTCGTTAAATGAGCATTACTAGACGAACCCACACCTGTTCATCTACAACATACAACTTCAATACTTCATGGGGGTTTTGCAAAGCAACTTTAAAAAGAAAAGATACATCACGATCATTAAAAATGTCGATTGCATCATCAAAAGCTGACATTTTATAAGATAACCTTGAAATGTTTGGAATCTCACACACATCGGAAACTACATTTAAAAAAACTAAGATACGAGATATTTGAATCAATTTCAAAACCACGTCTTTTACAGCTACTATCAACAACGTATTCCATTCGACCGTTGACAACTTCCCACCTGCTCCCACTATAGATTATAAAACTAACCATTTTTAAAAACACAACTTTTTTTTAACACTTTGAAAGAAAAATAAGGAATACAAGAAAAAATTCAAACAAAATTGTTACAAAATTTACTAATTTTATAACAAACGGTTCGTCATGCACGTCACATCACCGAAAACGTCTCCGTCGATGTACGACGTCCGGCATCGAGTCGGTTCAGAAACAGTAAAAAGACGGTACGGGAAGCCGTCTTTTTCGTACCCGCTGACGTCTCAGGAGACGGTTCATAAATTTATAAAAGACGTCACCCGAGACGGCTTTTTCGTACCCGCTGACGTCTCAGGAGACGGTTCATAATTTTAAAAGACGTCACCGAGACGGCTTTTTCGTACCCGAACCGGCTCAGGAGCCGTCCCGGTGGATAGGATATATTATTTTATTATAACCGAGCCGAAGACGGCTTAACTTGAGCCGTTGAATGAACCGTCTCAGGGACCCCCACCGGAGACGGCTTTACGGCGCTGACACGTCTCAAGCCGCCACGGGAGCCGGGTGGCAGACATCGGGATCGTAACCGCCACGTGTTGGGTTGCTACTGGTTGGAATCCAAAGGAT
>CM061232.1:36962681-36991846 GCA_030844895.1 Ambrosia x helenae
TGTTCATAGAATCGTCACACCTACACACCCATATATATATATATATATGTCTCGACACATTTACATCAACATTTATGCTTATGGAGTCATTACACTTATATACATAAATATTTGTTTTACCCATGCATCATATATATAATGCACGCATACATACCATACATACATACATACATAATACATTACATACATACATACATACATACATACACGCACATATACATGATATATATTATATATATATAACCATATTTGAACATATCTTAAATGCATTCTTGTATCTTTTATATTTGAAAGTTTATTGGGTTTAAAACTTTAGTGTGAAACATATTAATTTGGGTGAACATTAAGGTTTAAAACATAGATAGAAATAACAAGATTAAGTTAAGCTCATACCACTAGATCTTGGGAGAAAACTTGGATATTGCTTCAAGTGAGAAGGAGAGTAAGATGGAGAGTAGTGAATGTATGTTTGAGAGTGTTCTAGGTGTGTGGTTCAACAAATGAGGATGGTGATCCTTGGTCCTCTATTTATAGAGTGAAAGAGAGGGAGAGATAGATAGGGAGAGAGAGGCGAAAGAGATAGGAAGGAGGGAGGAAGGTAGGGGGCTTCTATTTAGGTAAGTCAACTAGCATGGTTTAGTGCGATTAGGGGAATATTACCATAACTATGTTAAGTATTTCAATTGATGTCATTCAAATAAAGAGATTTAGGAGTCAAATCAAATCAACTAGAGGTGACTAAATACTTATTATGTTGGATTCAAATCTCCATAATGTGACTAATCATATAGATTATGTTCATCTTCTTTCCATAACATGACTAATCATAAAATTATGTTTCATCTTCTTTCCATAACATGACTAATCATAAGATTATGTTTCATCTTCTTTCCATGACATGTCTAATCAATAGATTATGTTTCATCTTCTTTCCATAACATGACTAATCATAAGATTATGTTTCATCTTCTTTCCATAATGTTACTATTCAAGAGTCTTACAATATGATCATCTTCTTTCCATAACATGACTAATCATAAGATTATGTTTCATCTTCTTTCCATGACATGTCTAATCAATAGATTATGTTTCATCTTCTTTCCATAACATGACTAATTATAAGATTATGTTTCATCTTCTTTCCATAATGTTACTATTCAAGAGTCTTACATATGATTGGTCAATGTTTTTTAAATAAATAAAAAAGAATGAAAGAATGTGTGTCGGGTTAGTGGGAGGCGACGGCTACAAGACACAAGGGAATAAGCATAGTGTATTTTGGGAATGTGATCTTTCATGGGTTGTGATGATAAAAAAAATCTTACCATTATAGTTAATAGTCATCATTATGTTCCTAGATTCCTTAGATTAGTTAACTAAACACTTGATTAGACCAAACATAGGTTTATAATTTGATAATACCTCATATGAATGACCATACAAAAGATCTTGGATTGATGTTTGAAAACAAAAAGAATATTGTAATGTGGGAGGGTGGCGGCGGCTTGAAGCTTCAAAGAACGGATCCAAAGTGCTAATATGGGAATGAGATTTAGCATGGATAAGGTGTTCAAGGAATCTATCTATAAGTGTTCATTAATCCATCCTCTTGCAAGTCTTATGTGGGACAAATGGGTGAATAAACATGGGATCAATGTAAGATTATGTGGGTGATGTGTTGTCACACTCAAAGTGCTTATTGTGTTGTTGAAGGAGGGACACGATGGATTGTTGTAGTGAGGTGCTTAGAAGCCGAAAAAGAAAGAAAAGGAAAGGAAGGGCGGCGATGGGGGGTTGGGTGTACACACATATCGAACCCGTTAACGTCTTGTGTCTCCGTATTATTTTTGGCTACCTCTCGCGCCGATTTCACATCTGATCATACCAATAGCAATTATGCATCGTATTTTCACGTAAAATCTTTATGTTAGTGCAGTTTGATGATTACTTACTAGTGTCAGTTCGTTAAAGTTAAACGCGCACAAATCCTTATTCGAAAGCTTACAGGTGTTCACGAACTTCGAGACGGACAACGCAGGAGTCATGACGGCTTAATTAATTTAAAATCAACTATAAAACATGTTAATTCATCAGAAACATGATTAGGATTAAATTTAGCACTGACCCGAATTGCCGGTTGTCACAAATGTTTACTATGTACCGACTTTGAGGAATGTGTTGAGTATCGAAGGACTCACACAAGAAGGATTTGAAGTTGTTTTCGATGGTGATGTATGCCATATCTACAAGCCTTCAATTCAGAAACCTAAAGAGATTAAAAAGGTTAAGATTATCACATGTAGGATTTGCAAGGGTGATGATTATTTCACATTTAAATGTCCACAAAACTGAGACGGTATTGGGAGCAATGCACAAGGTGATAATAAGGTGCTAGAATGCAAGAGGAAGAGATTTCATTAGAGAATGATCATGCAAATCATTTAACAAAGGAAGATAAGGAAATGACATTATTGTTCAAACACTTTGAAGAGTTTTATATAAGAGAAGATAAAGAGGAGGTGGGGAGTTTATGGAAAAGGGCTGAATCATATACCCGACCGAAGAATCAAAATTACGAGATTGCACAGTGTTTATAGATCTAGTTCAGACCGGGACAATGTTCGAAAGATACAAGAGAAAGTTTGAAGTTGAATTCGAATGAATCATTGAGTGGTTGATGAAAGATTTCTTAAAAAATACGAATTAATGCCCCAGTTACAGCAAGAGATTTCAACGGTTATCCAATTAGTTTGTTGGAGTTATACATGACAGTACAACGATTCAGTGGATATAACAAAGTCACAAATGATGACAATTGGGCCGTAGTTAGTTTATCAATGGGATACGGTAGAGGGCAGCCAGCATGATAGAAAAGGAGGATATCGCAAAGATTCTAAGGCAAGTTTATGTGAGGTTTTAGAAATGATGGAGTGGTACCATTAAAACACAAGGGCCGAGAATTGGTGGTGGAAGTAGGAGAAAAACGAGACAAGGAAACAACCGAAGGAAAGAATGTCTGGAAGGATGATGATTTGCCACCCAAGAAGAGATTAAGATCATCAGTGAAGAGTAGGAGGCTGCATAAGTTCAAGGAATATTAATGGATGAAGATTAGGGGAGAATGTTAGGATTATAATCTTAATCATTAATACATAACATATGTTATACGTATTTTAAGTTATGTAAATAATAATATGTAACATAGGTTAATTTCGGTTGCGAGTAACACACCGATTCATAAGTTAGTTATATAGCGGTTATAGTTTAGAACTTATAGATTAATGGTAGTTATAAATGAATGGTGGTGATGAATGTGTACACACGGTTCGAAATGTATAAATAGGGAGGAAACTCTCATTTGTAAATATATGAAAATTTTGTGTTTCTTTAACCACTTTTCAAAACTTAAAATTATTCATTTAACCCACTCAAAACAATAGTAAATCAAAACACGTGAAAGTATTACTAATATATGTAATACACTAATATTTATTAAATAATCTATTAGTAGGAATTTTTAAAGTAGTTAAATTAAAAAACTAAAGGTTATAAACCTAATGAACTATTGAACATAAAAGAACACATTTTTGAACGTTCACCAACACAAATGAATGAATGCGGCTTCTTGTCATGTTCGTTTGTTTAAATAAACCAAAACAAAATTTCTTGTTTGTGTTCGTTCATGAGACATGAACAACACTGATTTATACACATGGTTATACCTGGTTTAAACGAAATATTATAATCATTGGCCACGCGCAACATTTTTTTGAATTTTTTACCATTAATAGAATTTTATTTTTAAAATTGATCAACTACATTTATTGTAAAAATTGATTTTATTCAAAAATTGATTTTATGAGTGTATCAAAGGTGTGCGTCACTGTGTTAAAAACTATAATTGTATCTTTAAAACATAATAGTAAATTGAGCTTTAGTGCGTTAAAATTTGCACGAATGCGTTAGGTATGTGTTAAATATGTACCTTAGCGTTGCTAGTGAATGAAATAAATCTTAGAATAATTTTGTTAGACGTACGTACGTGTGCATCCTTGTCTTCCAAATGTACATCAATTTTAAAAGGAAAATGGCCAAAATAGCCCCTTGACCGGGTGTTTTGCGTAAATGGCCCCCTCCACCGTCTTTGGAGAGACGGGACACGGTTTCCAAAAGGGCTGAACCGTCTCCCGAGATCCTTTGGATTCCAACCAGTAGCAACCCAACACGTGGCGGTTACGATCCCGATGTCTGCCACCCGGCTCCCGTGGCGGCTTGAGACGTGTCAGCGCCGTAAAGCCGTCTCCGGTGGGGTCCCTGAGACGGTTCATCAACGGCTCAAGTTAAGCCGTCTTCGGCTCGGCTTATAATAAAATAATATATCCTATCCCACCGGAGACGGCTCCTGAGCCGGTTCGGGTACGAAAAAGCCGTCTCCGGTGACGTCTTTTAAAATTTATGAACCGTCTCTGAGACGTCAGCGGGTACGAAAAAGCCGTCTCCGGTGACGTCTTTTAAAATTTATGAACCGTCTCCTGAGACGTCAGCGGGTACGAAAAAGACGGCTTCCCGTACCGTCTTTTTACTGTTTCTGAACCGACTCGATGCCGGACGTCGTACATCGACGGAGACGTTTTCGGTGATGTGACGTGCATGACGAACCGTTTGTTATAAAATTAGTAAATTTTGTAACAATTTTGTTTGAATTTTTTCTTGTATTCCTTATTTTTCTTTCAAAGTGTTAAAAAAAAGTTGTGTTTTTAAAAATGGTTAGTTTTATAATCTATAGTGGAGGCAGGTGGGAAGTTGTCAACGGTCGAATGGAATACGTTGTTGATAGTAGCTGTAAAAGACGTGGTTTTGAAATTGATTCAAATATCTCGTATCTTAGTTTTTTAAATGTAGTTTCCGATGTGTGTGAGATTCCAAACATTTCAAGGTTATCTTATAAAATGTCAGCTTTTGATGATGCAATCGACATTTTTAATGATCGTGATGTATCTTTTCTTTTTAAAGTTGCTTTGCAAAACCCCCATGAAGTATTGAAGTTGTATGTTGTAGATGAACCAGGTGTGGGTTCGTCTAGTAATGCTCATTTAAACGACGTACCTTCAAATGATTCAAAAGTCCCTGATCTAAATTTGTCTATAGAAAATTTTGATCATTACACACCATATGGGTGTTTTGGAAATTTGGATGATGAGAAAGCTGAAAAAGAAGAATTTTATGGAAAGCCAAGTTCTGAATTGTTTTCAGATATAACCAAAAGCTCTTTAGTTTTTTCGGAAGGTTCCGTATTTCGTAACAGAGATGAATTGAAATTGCAGTTAGGAAATTTTTGTTTGTCTGAACGTTTTTCCTATAAAGTCGACAGGTCATCTAAAACGAGGTATGAAATTTCATGTCTAGTTGATGATTGTGATTGGCAATTTAGGTCACGTTCTGTCCCAACTTCAGACACGTTTTTTGTTACATTTTTTAACAACAACCACACATGTTCTAAAACTCAAACACATCCCCATCTTCGTCAAGCTAACCCGCAAGTAATTGGTAGCATACTGAAGCACCAATTGCGAGATACTAGACGTGTTTATCGTGGAAACGAAATAGTACAAGATTTTCGAGAAAGATTTAAGGTTGATATATCATATACTCAAGCTTGGCGGGGGAAGTGTCATGCACTTGAGCTTTTGCAAGGAAGTAGCAAACAATCGTTTTCTGAGCTTCCGTTCTACTGCTATAATTTGCGAAATGCAAATCCAGGGACTGTTACTGAGATTAAAACTGATGAAGACAATCGTTTTGAAATGCTTTTTATTGCCATTGGTGCAACGGTCAGTAAAATATTTTTACCTATTTTCATACCAACTTAAATAAATTATTGATGTTTTGGTTTACTGAAGTCTAAAATTTATCTGTTTTTCATTTTATTAAACAGATTCGGAGTTTTCTTCTGTCTTTAAGACCGGTCATTATTATAGACGCGGCACACTTAAAAGGTGAGTTTAAGGGAACGTTATTCCTTGCTGTTGGCATGGATGGTAACAACCAAATTTTACCCGTTGGATATGGTATCGGCAAATCCGAGGACGGTGAGAGTTGGACGTGGTTCTTATCGAAACTTAAAGAGTGTATCGGTGAGCACCCGGATTTGGCGATCATATCTGACAGAGCCAACTCAATAGATTTGGCAGTTCGGACGGTTTTTCCTAATGCATTTCACGGGTTGTGCTGTCGACATTTGATGGTGAACTTAAAGATACCAAAAAGCAAAAAGAAGGATTTAGAGACACTGTGGTGGAACACTTGTAAAGCTTACCGGGTGTCTGATTTTGAAGAAAGTTTTAACGCGCTGTGTGCAGCCCTACCACGGGTTAGGAATACTCTATTGAGTATCGGTTTACATAAGTGGTCAAGAGCACACTGTTCGGGGAAACGATATCATTATATGACATCTAACAGTGCAGAGTCAATCAACGCCTTATCTAAGGACGAACGAAAAGTTCCAATCACCCATTTGGTTGAATTTTTTAGACAAAAACTTCAACAATGGTATTACGAACGCCGAAATGAGGCTATTCAAAATAAACACGTACTGACTCCTTTCGCGGTAAAAAAAATTATTAAAAAGATTGAATATTCTAGAACGTGGAAGGCTTATGGCGTTGGGGTTAACACTTTTCAAGTTCTAGACGGTGGGAAAAATGGTTTTGTTGATCTGTCTAATGAAACATGCAGTTGTTGTGTTCCCCAGATATCTGGTTTCCCATGTGGCCACATGATTGCAGTATCAAAATTACTGAAGGAACAGGACTGCAGTCATTATACGTCACCTTGGTATAGCAACCAGTTATACAAAACAACATATGAAGAGGCCATTTATCCTTTACCCCACAGGTCTGAATGGGAGACGCCAGAGTGTTTGATTCCTCTACAACCACCACATATCACAAAACGACAGTCGGGACGTCCTCGTGAAAATAAACGAATTTTATCGAGAGGCGAGGAACCTACGCCTGTATATTGCAGTCGTTGTAGAACTCACGGTCATCATCGTGACCGATGTTCAGCTCCTGTTGCCTCACGATCAAAATCTGCTAGGCGTGGTTCAAAGAAAGAAAATCATCATCAAACACCGTCCCCCACTTTCGTTGAAGCAGATGACTTTGCAGAATATGTAATTCATAATACTTGTTCGACTGTTAACCTTGCTGATTTTTAGTGGTGCTATTTACTTTAATTTATTTACTTAACAATGTTTATAACATAAAACTTACAAATAACTTCGATATATCAAGTTTTACATCAATACATAAACTAGGTAGATAAATATTTAAATATTTGACGGTGCAAAACGACCAGCATAAATTTCATCTGCCATGAAACGTCTGATCTCATGCAAGCATCATGTAGGCTGCCTTCTCTCCAAGTCAATGTAATGTTTTGAACAAGATTTCTCAGCAACATACAAACGATTACCCTGAATGTCGACCAATGCGACTATTGGTGACAGGCCAGACAACATCCCCGAAAATTGTAATGATTCAACTTCGTTTCTACCAGACTTTTGCCAGTACGTTATAGCCCCTAGAAACCATATGAAAGCAGATTCAAATTCTATAAGAATTTGATGAATTTTTCTATGACTGCAAAAAGTATCGCCGCAATCTATGGGACTACAGTTATTTGGGAAATACACTGTTACTTGTAGTAATTTCATGTCAACTTGTAGAACAAACCAGTTTTCATCGTCTATCGAGGCTGGTATATATACCTGAAAATTACAGTCCAAAACGAAATGTAGATTTTATACAGCACGATAAAAAGGTATAAAATATACAAAAAAAAACAGTATTCTACCATATCAACTTCCCAAAGAGGTGGATATATTCTTCTCGAGCCGTTTGCGTAGCAATAAGCATGGTGATCTTGTTCAATAATTAGGTTATAGAAATTAGGGGGAAGAACAGTCCAAAGACCATAACTACATGTTGTTGGTCTTCTTTGTCGTTCAATGTCCCTTAACGACATCAATTTGTTGCACCATGCACGAACATGCTGTAAATAAATGTTAATAAAATCACAAAAAAATTATCATATCATATAACGTATAACGTAACAGTCATAGTATTTACCGTTTTTTGAAGATATCCGCTTCCACAGTACCCTAAAATACCACCCCACCACTCTTTGTTTAATGGTGTACGCCCCATATAGGTTGTATAGCAACATGTGCTATCACCATCGTAGTAAAACTCAAGAACATTTGGAGCCCAAAAACTTGATTGGTTATGTGGATTAACCCAAATTGTGTTCTCTACGGGAGCAGGAATGTTAGTCATTATGCTATTTCATCTGCATGTGAAATGAGCTTCTATATAAGGACCTAGGTTGATAGGTGTACCAATATCGGGTGGAATTTGCAATTTTTGCCAAACGTCAAGGACTAAATTGGCAAATAACTATTTCGTTTTTTATAAATATACCTACCACCAACCGTTCATCATCAATTGTGTAGAGGTTTATATACCATCACCATGTCTCAGTCATCATCTTCATCTTCAAGGTCTTCATCTAGACGATTTAGCAGGTCAAGAGAAATATGTTCATGCGGTGCAACTACACGTATACTTATCTCGAGAACTGATGCAAACCCGGATAGAGACTTCGTGTGTTGCGTAAGTATTAAATTTTAATATTTATCGTGTGCTTTTAATGATCATCAAATAACTGTTTTTTTTTTTAAACCACAGACTGCTGGTTGTGGATTTATTAGGTGGGTAGAAGCGTCGGAATGTTTCAGGTGCAAAAAAATCGTTCCGGGGTTGAGGCAATCGTTAGACGAGCAACAAGCTTTGGCTAGAAAATACCGTTTGCAGGCCAGATTGTTGAAGTTACTTTTGGTAGTTAGTTGGGTTTTGTTTGCATATCTACTAATGTAACACAAGAGGAGTAGTAATAATAATGACATTAGTAATATTAATTTAACAATTTCAGTTCGTCTTCATCGGGAGTCTGTCTATTATCTACCGTATCAGGTTCCGCCAAAACGTTCCTATAAAATTCAATGGCCATCCTGTGCCGCATTTTTAAAGCTGTTTCTTGGGTGTTTTCATGTTCATTATATAGAGGTTCGTTTTTAATCAACCTCTCAATAAATATGCACACCCAAACCCCACAATCACCAAGATCTCCGGACTGTTGGGGTACATCTTTAGGCTCTACGACCTCGAAAGGAGGGGCGTATATGTACGGGTTTACGGATTCGTAGTAATTATTGGATCTTAGCCAAAGCTCAAATGCATAATTAGCATTGCATATGACCTCTCTTTTGGCCTTCTCCGCGCCCCTCAAACCAAGTAAACTGCAAAATATAGAAAAAACATTATCAAAATTAACACTATTACCTAATGAAAACCGGCATTAAAATGAATAGGTTCAACATTTACCTGTCGTAGATGGTAAACGTTCGCTGGCGCAGGTTAAAAACTCCGAGGATCCAATGTTGTAAGCTTATATTCAACACAACATATACCTATTAAAACGCAAATAGTTTGAAACAAAATGTTAAAAACAAATCATAATATGTTCAACAAACAAAACCATGATTTAAATTTGAAAAACAACCTCGTCAACATCAGCGATTTTTGGAAACGGTTCGAATGACCCATCAAACAAATCTTTAAAAGGCTGGTTATTAGTACGGCTAAATAAACCCCCCACAAAATATGGAGGAAGGATGCTCCAACGGGAGGTTGAGCTCCAAAGAGTCTCGTAGAGATGGTGTGTCCATCCATATATGTGCTATAATAAATAATTTGAATATTCAATATTAAACTGCGGTAAATATATTAATTAAATTAAACATAGTTAATAAAAGTAACAAATATTTAAAAATTATTACCTCGCTGCCTAACCAACCGTTCGATGGATAATCGCCGAAAAGATCTTCCCAAAAGTCATCCGGGAATATATTTCCCCCAAATAGTGCACAAGTTCTATTTTTATCCTTTTGTTTTGGATACCATTTTTTTATTAGTTTTATGTTTTCGTTTTCATCGTCTGATTTGAACTTCTTCTTTTTTGCACCTTTTATTGTTGTAAATGGGGAAAGCATACACGAGGATGGCTTTGTTGACCTTTGAGACCGTCTCAACTGTTAAAGTGACAAAAGTGAACCAATTATTTTGAATTTAAATGCTAAACTATGAAGGAAAAAAATAAAATAAAACATACAGGCTTTTTTAGGCCGTCGGTGTCTGGTCTATATACATCACCCGAGCAAAACATTTCATCAACATTTTCATTGTGATGCGAGCTCGTCGGGCCTTCTTCACCAGTCGGTTGGGATTTACGTACCTAAGATTTAAAAATGTTAATTATTTTAAACTTTTCAACAAATTAATACGGATTAATAATAATCATACGACAACTTTACCTCAGGCAGTAAACCTTTCAACTTGTTATTATAAAAGTTTTCCAACCTATCATCCATCAACGCTTTAAATTGCTCTATTAAATCATCGTTGATAGTGTAGGTTGTCGGAACAGTTTCCGACTTTCTTTTTTTGGCCGTCGAATCAACAGGCTCATCACCGTAAACCGTATGCAGATCATCGAAATTTATATCATCCGCTCCCGTATTATCAAAATTTACATAGGCAGACGGATGAAACTCGGCCGACTTATTAAAGCACCCTTGAGCCCGGTTCCTTTGTCCTCGTAAAAAATGGGCACTATCAGTGTACCAGGCACAGCGCAGCTCAACGTCATTCGGAAGTAGAAACCTAAACGGCTTAAACCCTTCAAGCTGAAGCACAACAATTTTTTTTTAAATTTTATCACTTATATTTAGCTTTTCAAAAAAAAATTCGGTAGAAAATGATTTCAAAAGATTACCATAGAATTTACGGTGATCTTACGATCAATGGTGTTCCTCTGCATTTTTTTTCCCGGACCCCAGGAAAGAACTCTGGGGATTGCATCACCAACAAAAAAATGTGGATCGGTTTTAAATTCTGGAAATATCTCAAATATCCAGATCTGCAAGTTTTTAAACAAAATTTAGAAATATCAACAATATTTATTAAAATTAATAATTAAAAGTAAATAATTCATAAAAACTAATACCTTGAAAACCCAATTACAAGATTTTAAACTGAAGCCCCTTGTACCCTGCTTTTGAATCAGGTGCATGTTATTGATATTTTTAACCAAATCTTCCAAAAATAACTTCCCCATGGAAATGCATTCAACGCTTCAAAGTCATCAACAAGATCGAGGACTAGATCATCCACGGTAGCGCTATTTTGGGTACCCTTAAACACCGATTCAATTAATACCAGGATACAAATACGGACAACATCATCCTCCTCATAATCGATCCAGTCACCGTTGAAAATATCAAGCACACGTTGATAAGATACCTTACTCACTTCACGGAATATTCGTCTTTTAAACGATGTTGGGGATTGTGCGAGTTCCCAACCATCGTGACGGCCAAATCTTAGGCCCGTTATCAGACAAAACTGTTGTGGAGTGAATAGAAGACTGTTAGGACCGATTTGATAAAAAAGGCCGTCGATACTAGGCAGTCCCGTCTCAATCTGATGTTGTGCCACTGAGAGTAACAAATTACTTTCGCAAACATGGCTCATAACATCCAGAAAGTGACCGAAGACGGTCTCCCTAAAACGCGTCTTCATTGCCTCGGACATTCTAGTATTCATTTCTGTTACTTTGTTCCAGGCACTTCGGACTTTTATTTCGGTATCAGACTAAAAAAAAGGTTATAAAAAAATTTTTAGTAACAAACAAGGTAAATGAAAAATGATAAAAATACTTGACTGAAAAATGGTAGCAAACGCTTACCGCAGGAGGTAAGCTCCGAGGAGGATTCGGCTGTTGTGGGTGCCGAAAAAACTCTTCATACTGTTCCTCTTGTAGTATTTGATGTGGGTTCGTCGGGTCGACAAAGTCACTCGGATTAAACATGGTCAAACGGGTTTGGTCAACCTCGATTAACGGACAACAAAAAAACAAACAAAATTAAAAATTAATCGACGGTCGACGGTGAGCACGTTCGTGGTGGACCACATGACCAAAAATATGTCGGGTGGTCCCGTTTGTGTTGCGTCGTTTTCAATGAAAAAAAAAATTTTAAAACTTTAAAAAGGAACGTTAATATTACCTTTTTGATTATAAATGACCGTCGTCTGATAATTTGACCGGAGTCCTAGCAAACCGTTCGCCGGAAAATAGATGATAAACAAGAAAACCGGTAAAAAGAGCGTTCCGGTCAACGTAGCGTCTTTCGGTGGAGAGACTTTCACCGAAAGTTTACTTTTACCCCCAAAAGGTAAACCCTAGTGGGACCGGGCTGCATGGGCCGGGTCCGGTTCCCAAGCCGTCTCAGGAGACGGTTTGACCAAGACGGGTTCGGTTCCCAAAGCCTCTCAGTCAACCCTCTGACAAAGACGGGTCCCGGTTCCCAACCCGTCTTTTGAGCCGGTACCCGGAACGATCTGCTGAGCCGGTTCCGGTTCCCAACACGTCTCTTGAGACGGTACATGGAAAGAACTGCTGAGCCGGTTTCGGTTCCCAACCCGTCTCACAAGCCGGGTCCGGTTCCCAACGCTAACCCGTCTGACGAGACGGTTCCCAATACTAACCCGTCTGATGAGACATTTTGTGGGCCCCTAATCAATTAAAAATTTAAAAACAAAAAATTAAAAATTTAAATAAATAATTTATATTTAAAATCATCTTTATATAAGTAGTTGTAAACGTAAAATATTTTGTCGTTAAAAAAGGTTGTTGGAGAAGTATCGCTCAAGAAAATGTCTGACGGCCGTGATAAAAATATAGCTCCAGAAGAATACTTTTCTCAACCAGAGAAACATTCATCGAGTTGGATACTAAAAAAATGGAGGCGTCCGAAGGAACCTGAAATTACCAAAGAAAGAGAATTTATCAGTAATCGACAAAGCTTACACGGAAACGTTATCGGCAAATGGGCTATACCGGACGATGAGAATGATAATTGGGCAACTAATGTTGTTGACTTCTACAATAAAGGCGACGCACCGTTTTGTTATTCTGCTGTTTTTTCAAGAAGTATTGAGCTTGACAAAAATTTTTGGGGAATTTTGTTGGGCTATCGTTCTAACGGCTACCTCACACCAACAGTAATAACTTAAATTTTAATGTTTTTTTTTATTTTTTTTTACTGAAATTGTGATTCAATTATTTTTCAGCATGTTGAAGGATGGGTTGGAAGACTGATGAACTGGAGGAGTAGAAAGCTACAAAAAAATGCTTCGCTAAATATGCGGTGGACAATTCTTCCACCAGAATTTTATAATTCGTTATTAGAATCTGTACCAAAAAACTTGGCCAACTATTGCAATGGCAAATTCAAACCGTTTCCTTCATTTTTCGACGTTGATTTTGTTTTTTTTCCCCGTTCAGCTTGAAAATAGGGAATGGTTATTGGTGCGACTAGAGTTGGTGACGCAAGAACTTGTTATGTATGCTTGCGAAGACCTTCGTATCAGAGACAAATACAGAACCATTGTTCACCCAAAGCTGACGAAGATACAAGTTTATTTAGGAGCTTTACTAGTGAACATAAGATTCTGGAAGAAAACAGGTAATCCAGAAAAATGTATAACTTTCAATCTTAACGAAGACTATGTTGCACCACATAACTCCCTGTCTGGTAATGAAGCGGTATATCTTTGTATGCTGATGGAGCATTTGGTTACTGATAAACCAATTACTACGAACGGTGATCTAAAACAAACATGTTCGTCTTACAGACGATTCATGGCTGAAAAAATGTATTTCTGGAGGTGCTTACCACGTCCAAACAATCTATACATCTAATAAACAAAAGTCCATGAGGACACTTGGCAATCCCTCACACCCCTTGCAATTAATGAGAATCCTACATGGCACAATGTGGGAATTTATAAAATTTTCTTTTTTTTTAAATCAAAAATCCCGAAATTAGTAACCTTCCTAATTTATCACAATTATTAACTTTCCTAATTGTATTACCTCCTCCCTTAATATCAGACCTCCACATCTCATTATTCCAAACCCTCTCTTTCACCCAAACACAACCAAACCAAGTCAAGTCTTCCCTTCACGATCTACTTCTTCGTCGGTGTTTATCATCTTTTGCAGGCACTTTGTGTTTATCATCAGAACCGCCACCTAACTGTGAGGCAGTTTTGGTATTATCATCGTGGTCGTCATCTCCGTCTCGGTCATTGTTATCTCTCATTTCAGTTACGTTGAGGAATAATCGGTATTTTTTTGTTCTGAATCGTTCATTTATATTAATTTTTTTGCTTACGATAAGAGAAATGAATTGTTGGAGTTTTGATGAAAATAATAATATTGTTGTTCACTGAATATGTGATTTAGTAATATTATGAAAGAGAAGAGAAGAGAAGAGAAGATGAATAATTCTAGGTTTTGTTATTGTAGATCTTATTATTAATTTGTATAAAATTCGGTTTAGTGTTGTTGGCCAAGTTTTGAGAATAAGGGAGATTTTCACGGGAATGAACGAACCCATTATTATTCATTCATAATTAACAGATGTAATATTCATGCTTTGTTTTTGTCAACCAAAACAGAGATCATCCTTCAAGCATTAGGTAAGATTAATCACAAGTAAAACGGGCCCTACAACAAGTTGAATTTTCTTCACAATAGATACTTTAAACAATTATTAAGATGTTGAACTTCTAATCGGATTCTTATTCAAATTGCATTCACACCATATTATCAAGGAGTTTTTATATCACATTGCTAAGGCTCATTTTTAAGGTCTCATGTCATTTTTTCATTATATTCGTATATACTATACCATATGTGGCAATTGATAGATTTGAAAAATGGATGTGTAATAATTCTTCTCTTATACTCTTCCTTTACAATTATTAACTTTCCTAATTTATCACAATTATTAACTTTCCTAATTTTAAAATAATTCTTCTCTTATACTCTTCCTTAACAAAGCTTGGATTTGTCTTCTATGGTTATTGGCAGGGATCTCCACAACAATAAGTTCTATTGTCGATTAAGGTATGTTGTCTCTGTTTTGACTGATTTCAATTATTTATATACTTGATTTTGTATTGATGTTCTTGGTTTTATTGATTGTTCTTGGTTTTTTCTTTATTATTGTTCAGTCATGTTAATTGTTTTGATTTTGTAGTGATGTTTTAGGGTTTATATTTTAGCTTTCGATTTAGGGGTTTTTAGGGTTCGACTGATAAGATTAAGTTTTGATTGATTGTTCTTTATTTTTTGATGGATTATTATTAAGACTGATTAGGGTTAATGAGTGATTAGTGTTCGACTGATAAGACTGATGTTTATGTGTTAGGTTTCGAATTAGGGTTAATGTTTTAGGTTTCGGTTTAGGGTTAAATTGATGTTTAAAAAAACCTATGAATGGATTTTTATGATTTAGCCACATGACAGTTTGTGAGAATTAATAAAATTTTCTCTTTTTTTAAATCAATAATCATTCAATTACTTTTGGTCAAAATCATTTACTAATATTATTATTAACTTTCCTAAAACCTTGCTCAATCATAATTTATAAGAATTTTAGTTTTTTTTTTAAATCAAAAATCATTAATTACTTTGGTCAAAATCGGTCAATAATATTAAATACGTATTTAAAAATAAAATTTTCTTTTTTTTTAAATCAAAAAACCCGAAATTATTAACTTTCCTAATTTATCACAATTATTAACTTTCCTAATTTTAAAATAATTACATAAGAATTTTAGTTTTTTTTTTTAAATCAAAAATGATTAATTACTTTGGTCAAAATCGGTCAATGATATTAAATACGTATTTAAAAATAAAAATCAATAAAATGCTTCATCTTCTCTTTAAGATTTGATTTATTAAGACTGATTAGTTGTTTAAGTGTTAGATTTCGAATTATGTTTAATGTTTAAGGTTACGATTTATGGTTAAATTGATATTTTAAGAAAGCTACGAATGGATTATTATGCTTTTAGGTTTCAATTTAGGTGTTTATGATTTTGGTAGCGATTTAGGGATTTTTTTTTTTGTTCAATTGATGTTTAGGAACTAAGATAGTAAACATAGTTGATAAGGGTTTCTTTTTAAAAAAAAAAACTGTTTTTAAAACAATAATGTTATTTTTTTAGTAAATGGTTTGACCTTTCTTAAAAATTCATTGTAATCTCTTATTAATAACAGTTTTTGTAATTATGCAAATAATTTAATTTTTAACAACCAACCGTGATATTTAATATTATTGATAAACATTAATTCTTATTTTCGGTTACTAAATGGTTTGACTTTTTTAAAAATCATATTAATTTCTTATTAATGTCAATGTTTGTAATTATGGAAATAATTTATGTTGTACACAACCACCTGTGATTTTTTAAAAAAAAAATTCCTTTTGAAAACAATAATTGTTTTTTTCGGTTAGTATATGGTTTGACTTTTTTTTTTTAAAATTCATATTAATTTCTTATTAATGCCATTTTTTTAATTATGGAATAATATTTTATGTTTTACAAACCATACTTGACAAACAATCAAAAGTAAATTTTTGGTAAATTGAAATCATGCAATTTTAGCAAATAAAGAATCAAGGTTTGACTTTGTTTTTTAAAATTCAAACACAATCTTTGAATGCAAAACAGATTCAGTTTTTTTTACTTCTAACGATTTCTGAGTTTTTATTAACTGAAATATTTTAATTTTTTTTCAACAGAAAAAATAACAATTACTAAACCCAATCAAACAAATTTAACAAACAATTAAAATAAATTTGGTAGATTGCCATCTTTAAATTTTAGAAACAAACATTCAAATTTTAAAAATAAACAATCAACCTGTTTTTTGGTAAATTTAAAACATTGAAAGATTGAAATTAACCATTCAATAATTTTTTTTAAACATTAATTTGTAGTTTTTTGGTTTATAAATTTAACATTTTAGTTAATTATTTTATTTTTTGATACTTTTAGCAATGTTTGACTTCTTTAACCACCTTAATTGTTTGACACGGTTTGACTTTTTTTAGTCAATAGATACTAACAAACAATAAATTATATTTAAAAAATATACCTATACAACTTAAAAATCTACGGATTGTATATGTTTAACTTTATTTTAGGTATATTGAAATCTTTACATTTTATACCTATACATTTTAAAAATCGTCTATAATTTAAATAAAAAAAATTCGAATTTTTAATTATAGCAACATTTTAATATGAAATAATTATAGCAACATTTTAAGCTAAATTAATTTTGATTTTCATTTTATATTACTTGTGTTTTTTCATTTAACTTATGTTTTTTTTTAAGGTAATTACAAAGGAACACTGTTATCTAATATATCTAATGGTAAACGAATTTCATATATTTTACATCTTTATTTATATGCTAATGGTATTATGCAAGTAATTTATTTTTCTTCACAGTTCTCTCGAATGAAGAAAAAATTAAGAATGCGGTCGAGTGTCGCAAATTTAGAAAATTACAACTAGATGCCAAGAGATGCAAGGTCAATAATCCTACAAATAATGGAATACAAAATGTACCACCAAGTGGAGTATTTAACTGCGACTCCATTGAATCTTCACACCGTTTCAATGTGTCTAAAGATGTGGTGTATAAAGAAATATTTAGTGATATTTGAATACAATGTGTATTGGTTTCTTTTAAATCTTCATAAAATATTTCTGCTAGATTTTTTTTATATGTTTTACCCCTCAAAATAATTGTACGTTGGTGAACCGCGTGTAACGCGGGCAAAGATCTAGTTCTTAATAAAATGTTCTTATTTTGGAAGTTTATTTTATTTTTTTAATTTTCCTTATTTATTTTTATTACCTACCAAATTAAATATTTAATTAAATTAAATTATTTCACACTATAAATACCCGCCAAATTAACAAATTCTTCACTACATCACATATTTTTCTTACAAAACATCAATCAAACCAAGTAAAATGTCTTCATGGACCGACGAGGAGATCCTTGGGGTTACACTGGCATGGCGAAATGTTGCCGAAAACACCCGAGTTTCAAACACCAGTCAAGAAATTCGTGCAACTCCATTTTGGAGTAGAGTATTTTTTGAGTTTCGAACACTTGTCGGCGGTCAGACAAACCGTACGACACAAGATGTTATAGAAAAGTTTCACAACGTCAAGGCGGAGTGCACCGTATTCGAAGGGTTCTTCAACTCCAACAAAGAGGAGTCGCCAAACGAGTCCGAGGAAGGGCTCATAGAATTGGCGAAAATCGACTACTTTTTGGACTACGACGAAGAATTCGAATACCTTTCCGCGTGGCATTTGTTACGTGATTATATTTAAATTTAGGTTTTATTAAAATAATGTTATGTAATGTTGTTTTTTTAATGTATGTTTTATTATTAATAAAGTGTTTTAATTTATTTAGTGTTTTAAAAAATGTTGTAATTTTTACTATGAAATCTATTGATATTCCCTATTAAATGCTTAACCCACCCGCATATGTCCTTCCTATATAAAGCCAGTAGACGGTTTGACATTACAGACCGTCAGTACACCGTCACAGATAAGAAACCCAAACCCAAAATCACAATGGCACCGAAACCGTGGACAGAAGAAGAAGAAATTGCCCTGTGCACTGCTTGGATAACTGTTAAAGAAAACCCACCACGTCGAGGGTCCATTTGGCCACTCGTTCTCAACGAGTTCAAAGTTTTGGTTGGAGGTTCAAGCAGGTCAACGGAGTCTCTCAACCGGAAGTGGACGGACTTGCAAAACAAGTGCCGTCTCTTCGAGGGGTTTTATCAAACCGCTATCCGTGAACTCCCACAAGACACTGCGGACCATGAAAAACTAGAACATGCTAAGATTGAGCACGAGTTTTCGGGCCGACCACCCTTTACTCATTTGTCGGCGTGGCAGATGATTCGTGATGTCGCCGGGGCTTTGGATTAGTAGTTTTTTTTTTCTTACTTTTAATGCTCCTTTTATTTTAAGTCATAATAAAAAAAATGTTTATTTTAAGTTTATATTGTTTAAAGGGAGTGTTTTGTTTAACACCAAAAAGTAGAGAACACAAGACCTTAAACAAACTTAACATAAACAAATAATAATAGGAATCCAATAAAAATACAACTAAAGTATTAAAACAATTACAATATACAAACAATTATAATTCACGAAGTGGTTCAACACGTCAAACACCGAGACATTTCCGTTGCTTGGAACGCCAAGATATATTTTCGCAGTGTACTTTATACCCACTGTCCAGTTTCATCTTCATCACCCTAAATACGTACATAAATATATGTACGGACAGATGCTTACCAACGGCCCGGACAAGTCAAAGAACAAACTCCCCTAAATATCACATCCGACCGTCTTGTACATGTAAAAGACGGATGATCCAGAAGAACATGATAGAGATTTAGGAAAAGGATGAACTAGCCAACAAAGTAGACTACAACATCGTCGATGCAAATTACACGGGTTAACCCACGTGTAGATGCAACAACAATCCAAGTAGTATTATGTAGATGTAACAGCAATCCAACAGAAGCCTTTTTCGCTTTACTTCTCACTAACTCCGACCGAAACCTATCCATCACTTCAACCTTTCCCTCCAAATGTATTACCAAGTGGTTGGAGGTCAACTTGAGGCTAAAGAAAATGGGTGAAAGGATTTTTAAGGCCAAAGAAAATGGGTGAAAAACTTCGGATCAGAAGCTTTCCATAGAATGGGATTAGATAAATCCCAAAGGCTTAGGTTTAAAAAGTGCAATAATTTTAACCGAAAAAATATTCGGCTATTCTGAAACTCAAAAACACGTCGATTAATCAAACTAAATTTGAAAAAAACATTTGAGAAGATTTTGTTTGATTTGGTAAAATATTTTGGCTTGGTAAAATATCTAAACGGGCTTGAAACAAACATTTGAGAAGATTTGGTTTGATTTAGATGTGTTTTTTTTTTCAACCAAACCCACATATTTATACCCAAACAAAATTTGAAAAAAAAAAAATAAATTAATTAATGGGGCTGAAGACGGTTCAGCCAAAAGGGATTCGGCTAAGCCGAGCCGAAGACGGCTTAACTTGAGCCGTTGATGAACCGTCTCAGGGACCCCACCGGAGACGGCTTTACGGCGCTGACACGTCTCAAGCCGCCACGGGAGCCGGGTGGCAGACATCGGGATCGTAACCGCCACGTGTTGGGTTGCTACTGGTTGGAATCCAAAGGATCTCGGGAGACGGTTCAGCCCTTTTGGAAACCGTGTCCCGTCTCTCCAAAGACGGTGGAGGGGGCCATTTACGCAAAACGCTCGGTCAAGGGGCTATTTTGGCCATTTTCCCTTTATAATATATATTGTTTAGAGGCCGTCATTCTGAAATCATTTATTTGGATTCTAAACCGAAAGGAAGAAGAAACAAAGCTCCATCTATTAAGCCAGTATGTCATGTTTTTGGAAAAAAAGAAGAAGCTACACGTATAAAGTTGACAAAGTTGCATCTCTTCTGCGACATCTATGAGCAATTAAAAAATTTGAGGAAAGAAGACATATATCATGGTTATCTTTAATGTACAAATTAGCTAGTGATATTTGTATGTGAGTATGTAACGCATATAATACATCTAATTAGGTGCGAGTGTACGACACATGTATTTTTATTTTTCAGGCGAGTTCATACACGTTCATCAGATAAGATAATTACAAGTGGTTATAGATGCATAATTATGTAACACCCCAACCGATGACGGAAACATCGAGGTGTCACGTAGTGACGATTGTTCAAAAGCTCATGGTACTAAAGTGTAAATATTTTATTCAAAGCTTCAAGTTACAATTACAAATAACATCAAGTACAAATACTATTCTACACATTGTCTTGATTAAGTCTTTACTAAGTCCACATGTCCTACATGAAATATCTCAACAACCAACCTGAAACACGTACGAAAATAATTTTGTCAACATAAATAATGTTGGTGAGCATGCTCAGTTTGTATACGTATAATATAAGTTTAAAGAAGATGCTTTACAATTCATGTGTCATGGTTCATTCAAGGCAAATATGGAAAACACGTAAGTACACAACGTGGGTCAAAATCAAACCTCTTATGTGACAAAGATTAAAGCATTAACAATGACCTAGGACTTCCCACCACCATAGGTACCGGTGTATCATTTATACCGATCACAGTAGTCTCTAGTAGGCCTTCGATCAAGAGGATTCATTGTCTTGTATTCACTTTGGGGAGGGCGGTTCCCGGCATAGAGTATCTGTTGATATCATCTTTCATTCGGGATAATCATTTCGTTCGCGTTCTGGGAAACATTACTTGGGATAGGTCGACACTCATCACTGTCGAAGAGTGAATCTCGGTGCGAGATTCCTTTCAACAGGGGGATGATGTGACGACCGGGAAAATTTTTCTTTTTATCGCTTCGTTCTCTTTGACTTCGGGAAATTTTTGGGACGAAAATTCTTTCAACAGGGGGATGATGTGACACCGGCACGTTTAGGTTAACATTTTATAAAACACATAAGTCTACCTTAGCGAAAAACGTTTTCAAACATACTTAACTAGGTCAGTTGAGTCGTTATGATGGTTCCGGGAATCATCAGGAGTCGTTACAATGATCCACGGGATCATTGGGAGTCGGTCCATAACCATGGGAATACGGATGGGTGATTTGTAGAATCGCCGGGCTTAACGCACACACGTAAATCTCGAGTCCCGGGAATTGGTGAACGGATGGGAACGTGTTAGTTATGATGCATTATGTGCTTACAATCATTATGTGACTTGCCGGTATGTGAATACGTGTTTATATGTGTTAAAATAGTGATTTTGCGTAATTGCATGACATTATAGGTGATTACGTGTAATCACCAATAGTATAGGAAATTAGGATCCTAATCACGTGTAGCAACATGTCTTATAACATCCTAATCACGTGTAGCAACATGTCTTATAACATCCTAATCACGAGCTGACTTTTCCTAATCACATGTTTGATTCCTAATCGCGTGTATTGCTGTCATATGTGCATTTTAACATCCCGAAACACGGATTGACACCTAGGAACATGTTAGGAACCCCGTAACATGTCTGATAACTTAGTAACACGTGTTCGGAGTTGTTTATGCGTTAATTGGGCGTTATCCTAGGTAGGGTGCATGTTCGCGCATGCTAAGTGTTTAATTGCATAAGTTGCATGATATCTTGTATGTGGCTAACACGTGGGATGTCGGGTCACCAATGGGATGTCGGGATTTGTCTGGTTGGTCGATTTAACGTTTAAACATGTTTTCAACATACACGGTCACGGTCTGGACAATCGGGGACTAGTTAACCTTCGGGTTAGTAGTCAATACACTTATTCAAACTCATTGATAGGTTGTCACTAAGTTGGGTCATCATACACGTGTGGGAATTCTAAGTATCTGAAGGCGCACTCTAAGGTGAGTTTCACGGCCCCTCTTTTATACACTTTTTCTCGGGGGAGAAGCATGCCACACGTTTTTAACAAATACAACGTTATGTTTGTGAAACGCAACACTTTTTGAAATGCAACGCTTATGAAACACAACACTTTTGAAATGCAACGCTTATGAAACGCAACACTTTTGAAACGTAACGCTTATGAAACACAACACTTTTGAAACGCAACGCTTATGAAACGCAACGCTTGTTTTAAATTACTATATGACGCAACGCAACGCAACGCTAAGTCCCTATTGAAACCATGAATGTGCGGGGCACAACGGGGGAAATGTGGATAGATCTATTAGGCTTGACGAACCCCACCCGACGGCTGGGAGCCGGGCGGGTGCATATTGTCTCTATTTTTGGCAACTCAAACACAGGCAGCAACACACGCAACGCTTGTTAGTAATGGTTTTGGCAACACAGTCGTAGTAGTAAGGAAATGTTTGTTATGTACTTAAAGGTTTTGCATACGTGGTACTTTTGAGATGAAACTCTTTACGCTTGAAACGCTTTGTAAACTTAAAACTGTGAACTCATCAGCATTATATGTTGACGTCTTTTTGGCATGTTTTCTCAGGTCGCTAAGGTAGCAGCATTGAGTTAGGCGCACGGAGTCTCACGGCGTCTAGGATCCATTTGCATTTCATTTTAAGTATTATCAGACTTTCATGTTTTACTTTTGGGTTGTAATAAAATTTTACGCTTCCGCAAGCGATGGGTCATTTATGAAAACTTAATGGTTTGTTTATGTCATTTTTACGTATCATATAGTGTCGTTTATTGTGACCGTTGACTTAGATCCTGGTGTGTCACGCGCCTCGCGGTAAAACCCCGCATGTGGAATTTGAGGGTGTGACAGGGATGCTTGGTTGGGTTGGAGTTTAAACATAATTTTTTTTCTATGAGTTTTATTTAGCTAATTAATGTTTTAATGATTAATCAATTTGTTTTGTTTGATGACTTTTAAATGCAAAGCTGTTACAAAAATGAGTGAGCAATGTTGGTTACAAAAGATGGTCTTGCATGTTTAATGTAAAGAGATGAAGTTATATATAATATTCATTTTTTTACCAGTTTAATACTACAAAAGTCAAAGGATGGGCTTGGGTTTTAAAACCATGATTATACAAAATTTTGTGAATGCATTTGATTTAAATAAAAGTTCAATTATTCACTTAATGATCCATAATATATGACTAATGTTGGACAATGTTTTTTTTTACAAAAATTCAAATACATCTTAATGTCACGGGGTTATCTTTTCATCCCCGTGTGGCGTCCCCAATCCCCGGGGACAAGCCAAACTTTCCCACTTCTTTGATCTGGGTCACTGGTTTCGTCCTGCCTTGGACTCATCAGGAGAGCGGCGACAGCTCTCGACCAGTGGTGCGTTCGACACATAGACATGTCTAGACACGACTCGCCTTATTCCGCTGAGACCGTCCCTGATGAAGTCCCAGGATTCGGCCAGCGACCCAAGCGTTCAAGCACAATCCATAGCATTGCGATCTTCAAATATTTGGCCCGTGACACTCTCCCACCACCAATTCATGCACGTCCTCGTGCATGCCCGCAGTCCCATACCTGCTTGCAGCCGAAGAATCATGCATCACCCCGAATGTTGAGCATAATTCACTCTGGTTAAGTGGGACACTCGGTAGTACAGCAACAATGATCTTCTTTCGTGTCGGTTCAAGTTTTGCCTCGTTTATTTTGAGTTAGCGCCGTGGGACACGCTAGACGTTTCAGGCATACGGGAAACCTGAAGAGTTGCAGCGGTTATGTTTACGGCTCATTCCTTTTGCCGTATTTTTCTTCTTTTTCTCGTGCTGTTACGGTGCTGCGGCCGTAGGTTTTGAACTCGATCACGGAGGGCTTCATTGACACCATACTAGAGCGGAACTCGCAATCCCATACTTGCGGCTTACAAAGACCGTCACCGAAGTGGCCCATATTTGGTCTTCTCCCACCACCATTGCATAATTATACTCTGACGTTAAGCGCACATTTTGGTTGAGTGTACACGTTCCAACATATCCAAGAATCGTTCTGCTCTGATACCAAATTGTCACGGGCTTATCTTTTCATCCCCGTGTGGCGTCCCCAATCCCCGGGGACAAGCCAAACTTTCCCACTTCTTTGATCTGGGTCACTGGTTTCGTCCTGCCTTGGACTCATCAGGAGAGCGGCGACAGCTCTCGACCAGTGGTGCGTTCGACACATAGACATGTCTAGACACGACTCGCCTTATTCCGCTGAGACCGTCCCTGATGAAGTCCCAGGATTCGGCCAGCGACCCAAGCGTTCAAGCACAATCCATAGCATTGCGATCTTCAAATATTTGGCCGTGACATTAAGCTTACAACAAAGCTACAAAATGACACTTCATTTTGTCAAGCATGCATAAATGTTGTCTTATCATTGTTAGTATTATTACTATGATTGGTATTATATTCATTACCATTTACTTATTTATTTATAAAATAAAAAGATATGTCTAGTAGTAAGTAGTAAAATAAGATATTTGGTTAATACTACTAATAATTAATCGACTATGCGATATGTTAACATCGTTTAAGAATCCGACATTATTAACTGGCATTTATCATTCTAGAGTTTCGAAGTTTTGGGTTTTAAAAAAAAATCATGAATGTTACAAATTATAATCTCCCAACTAATTCCATCGTGAGACATGAACAACTAGCTTGAACACTATTTTTAAACTACAACTTCCTTTTGCTAAAATTAAAACTGTTTATTTAAAAAAAATGATAAAAGTATAAATCAATTTACGTTAAACAAAATGAAAAACTTGTTTTCATGTTTACCTTCTATTTTAATGTAACTTGACAAGTTTTGAAAGTTAATATAAATTTATTTAAAAAAAAAACTAAATTTAACCTACAACTTCCTTTTGTTGTACATTTTAATCTTATTAAAGTTTATGCTATGTACAATTTTACATGAATTAATGATATGATGTTGAGTGAACTTTCAGTATTTGGTCAGAAAAAAAGTTGAATCGCCTTCAACATAGTTTACCGAGTCCTAGTACAAATACTAACACAGGAATAAACAAAAAACCACTGTAGCAACAACATATATAACGAGAGTGAAAGGTGACATATATATAAATGAATATACAAGAAATTAAGTTGTCAAAGTAAAGGACATGTATGCATGGGGCCTCATGCCATACAATTTATACTATTTTTTTCACATCAAAAAGACAAAAACCTTAATTCGTACGTTAGCGTTCATCCAGACAACAACATTTAATGAAATGGAAGTTTGCAGCACACACATGTATGGTGACACATATATATATATGTATATATATATACACACACGTACACACACAGGATATGTATATGCTTCCATGGTAGACAAGAGAATCCTAAGATCTTTTATTGTTTATTTTTTTACTGTATGTTGTTTGTTTCTAGTAATACTTTATGTAAATCATATCTGGCTGACTTATTTTGTCGGTGTGTATAACATACAAGTGAAGAATTTGAAATTACATGTTGACAATTTAACCCTATGTTAAATTTGATGTTTACAGTTTCATATACTATCATGTTAGTATGCATTATTAGAATGTGTACCTGCTAATTCAATGTCGACATCTAACTTGGCCATTGTAAGGTGGTCCATAAGGCTCTATCTCGGGACCCCTTCTAACAGAGTGAATTGAACCAGGACTCAGAGTTAGGACATGAGAACCGACTTACACGACCGTCAAAACCATTTGAACAACACATAGTAATATAGACATATTGTAAATTTGAATTGTAGAACTGAATGCACCGGTGGACCAATTAGCCGCAAGAATGGTTCGTGATGGGATTTTATTTCAAGGAATCTTTGGTATACTCGACTTTATAGCATTTAGTGTCAATTTTGACAATTTCAAGTAGGTTTTATTGTTGGTATTTGAAGTGTTTAAATACAAGTGATGTCTTACAGTGTTGGCACGGAACTCTCTCACTCACAATGCATAAGATGAACTCTCTAATATTAGTCGGCACAAATTCACTACTATTGATTTATAAACTTGAGAGTACATAAAAGAAACTACATACTCAATGAACTTAAATAACAAACAATCAATCCTGAAGATTAGGACTTCAAAAAACAAACTAAAGCAACCGCCATTATTCAAACTTAAGTGCATACATGCAACACGTGCATGAACTTGAATTATTTCTCAACCCCCCTTCCAATTCAAGTCCTCTCAGTCCAAGAATTCTTCTGAACTTCACAAACTTCTATTTGCACAATGATTTGGTGAGGATATCTGCCACTTGAACATCTGTGCCACAAAACTCCAATAAGACTTGCTTCTGAGCAACCATATCTCGAATGAAATGATGTTTCAACTCGATATTTTTGGTCCTTCCATCTAACAGTGCATTCTTAGACAATTGTATAGCTGATCTACTATCACACCAGATGACTATGCCTTTTTCAGAACTTACTTGCAGATTAGTTAGAATTCTTCTCAACCATATTGCATGACAAATAGCACTAGTAGCTGAGATGTACTTAGCTTTTGTACATGAAAGAGCTATAGAATTTAGCTTCTTAGTACACCATGAAATTACTTCACTTCCTAAAGTAAACACATTGGCTATAAAACTCTTTATATTATCTAGGCATCCTGCCCAATCACTATCAGTGAATCCTTGCAATAATATCTTCTTGTTCTTATCATACATGAGACCATAATGCAAGGATCCTACAACATATCTTAAAACTCTCTTTGCTGCCCCAAAGTGAGTCTTGATGGGAACCTGTATAAACCCAGACAAAACGTTAACGGAAAATCTAATGTCTGGCCTAGTATGCTGCAAGTACATAAGCCCACCAGTTAGACTTCTCTATATTGCAGCAACAACAGCTTCTGAACCATCCTCCCTTCTCAGCTTCTCATTAGAATTCATAGGTGTTTCTTCAGTTTTGCATCCTAGCATCTTAAACTTGATCAACATTTCTTTTGCATACTTCCTTTGATTCACAAATATTCCTTCATTGACTTGGTACACTTCAAGACCAAGGAAGAATCTGAGAAGGCCTATGTCAGTTATCTCAAACTCCTGCATCATGCCTTTCTTAAACTCTTGAATTAGCTGCTCATTATTACAGGTGTAGATAATATCATCTACATACAAACAAAAATATATAACCCCTTTACCTTCACTTCTTCTGACACACAAGGTGGGTTCATTGCTGCTTCTTATAAAATCATTGCTTAGAAAATAAGCATCAATCATGGAGTACCATGCTTTGGGTGCTTGTTGTAGACCATAAAAGACCTTAAACAATCTTTAAACTTTATGCTCTCGGTCCTTCACTTCAAACCCCTTTGGTTGTTCAACACATATCTCTTCTTCTAACTTGCCATTTAGAAAGGCTGATTTAACATCCAACTGAAATATTAACCAACCTTGGGCAACAGTAGCAAGAATAATCCTAATTGTTTAAAATCTAGCAACATAAGCAAATTGTCTTGAAAGTCCATTCCTTTTCTTTGTGAATAGCCTTTAGCTACCAGCCTTCCCTTGTACTTTAAGACCTATCATTTTGGTCCTAGCTTTGTCTTATACAACCACTTCAAACCAACTATGTTCTTGTTAATAGAAGCCTCCACAAGATGCCATGTTTCATTCTTGTCAAATTGACTTGATTTCTTCTATCATAACAGTTCTCCATTCCTTTTTAACAACTGCATCTTCAAAACACATAGGATCACTTATGTTTAAGGAAAATTCACATACCATGTAATCTTCCATGGTGAGTTTGATCATACACCTCACTAATGGACTTTATCTTTATAACAGATGATGAGGCATCAACAGTAGCTTCTACACCTCCATTTAAATCTTGAGTTGAGGGTCCGGATGAATTGCTGCCTTGACCATGATCACCAGTACTTGTGCCTTCAGTTCCAGATGAAGCTATAGTGTTATCTGCTTGTTCACCAGCTGCAAGATCTCTCGCATCATCAATAAAGTCATCAAAAACACTTAGATCCCAGAGATGCTTGTTTTGATCATTCTTTGTCTTTGACCAGTCTCATTCATTGTCTTCAAAACATTTGATATCTCTTCTTGAAATAATCTGCTTGGTCAATGGGTTATATAACCTGTAGCCTTTTGAAGGATAGGAGAATCCTATCAAAATGCATTTAGCAGAAGTTGCCTCAAACTTATGTTTCATCTGACTTGGTTTCAATCCATAAGCTAGGCTGCTAAACACCCTTAGATCTTCCACTTCTGGTTTCTTACCAGTCCAGATGTGAATATGTGTCCTTGCATCTAAACCTTTTGATGGGCTTATATTAAGAATGTGGACAGCTGTGGACACACTTTCTGCCCAAAATAACTTGGAAGGCCCTTAGCCTGTAATATACATTGAGCCTTCTCAACCATAGTCTTATTTCTTCTTTCACTCCCACCATTTTGTTCAGGGGTGTAGAGAGTTGTTAACTGTCTTTTAATCCTATGTAACTCACAAAAAGAATGATATTCATGTGACAAATACTTCCACCCCTATCATTTCTTAGAACTCGGATATACCTGCTACTTTGCTTCTCCACTAAAGCTTTTAAAATC